>VMBQ01008496.1:0-29999 GCA_007657795.1 Dreissena rostriformis
GGTGTTAAAAGTAAAATTTTAAAGGACATTCATGATATAATTTGGTATATCTCTGTTACAGTTTCGTTCGCGCTTGTGTCAATTAACGTGTAAATAATTCAACAGATAGGTCGCATTTCATGAAAATTAGCATTTTCTGAAGACAAATTTATCGTTTTTTTTTTTACTAGAAAACTATCAAATCATTGCAAAACTCAAAACGCATGTGTGTGTGTGTCAGACATTCATTATCACATGTGTAGAACAATTACGTCCTTATAGTTACTAAAGTAGCAGAAATGATAAAATAATCACCTACCTTTCAGTTTCAGTTTCAGTTTTGGCCGACATTTTTTTCTTCAGTTTGAATTATCTAACTCAGTTTGGATTATCGACGTACAGGGGGTGGTTATGCATACAACACATAGCGTGACTATAAATATAATGAAGCAATACTAGTTTTCTAGGAGCGCATCGGGAATGCACATGATTGTTTATTGGAAGATAAACAACAGTGATTTAGTCGAGATCTATATATAAGCACACACATTTTATTCTTGCCATTGAATTTAAAAAAAGAATATAATCTCCTATTTTGCCTTGTCTATTGGCGAGTTTAATAACGATTCAGATTTTTTGTCAATGAAAACTTATTGATGTAAAGTTAGAATTTTTATTAAACAAAAACATTGTTTGCAAGTGCGACATTTTTTTCTCAAACACGAGTACACATAAATTGATAACAAATTACTGGTACTACGTAAAAATAAGGTTCTTGTTGTTATTTAAAGGATGCATATGATAAAAAGTTCACAGACTTATGCGTTGTATATATTAAACGAATTGCGACATCTAATCATAGAAACAAAATTCCGTCTTTATATTATTGTCATGACTTAAAGGGCGGTTAACATTGTATAATATTTTCAAAATTCTTTTAAAAGTATTTATTAAATGGTTGCGTTACACATCTTTCTCTTATAAAGGCTCAATAAAATATTTTTTATAACTTTAATAAAGTTGTACCCGGGGCACTTTTAGCGGGTGCGGGAAAATCAATAGTAGTGAATGAAATGTACATAAAGTGCCTCTATACGAATGAGCGCTATCAATAACAGGATGCAATGAAGCAAGCGTCTCAATAAAAAAGGCGAGTTTTGGAGGCGTGAGTTCGAATCCCACCAGACGAACAATTCCAAATATGTTTGGAATCGTTCACATTTTTATAATTTCTTCTTTATACGGTGTTTATCAAATAAGAAATATACCGGAAAAGAGGGAATGTGCATTTTGTAATAAATTTATTGATTTAAGGGAAAGCACCGTCGATATATCCCTTTAATATGCAACATATTCCCCCAATCCTATTTATGAGTATTTATATTACTTTATTAGGATTGTTCATATCCAAAGATCGAATGCAAATTGTTTTGATACATTTCTATATTTAGTGGGAAATTCCGTTAAGATGCAACATATTTCCCAGTCCAGTCTATGAATATGTATCTTTTTATATTACTATATAAGGATTGTTAACAAAGCACGTGCATTCCATGTAGCCATTCACGTGACTAAATTGTAAATGATTCAGGGGATTTTCTTCAATTTGCTTCCGATAAGGATGTATTGTTGAACTGAAAATAAATGCGTCACTCTATTCATCCATTGTTTCCGCACACGTTACTATCCTAAGTAGGAAGTACGTGCATAACGCTTAGAGGCGAAATAATATGTTAAAATACATAATAAATCACTGAATCTGGAATTAAGCTATTGTAATTGTTATTTATAATTTTGTCGGAAACTTGATATTTATATTGTTATTTATAATTATTTGTGACTTAAGCGTCACAGTTGAATCATATAGATGAATAATGCGCGTTGAAGATATTAATATCTATACAAATTAAATACTTTAAAATCATGCGTCTCTCTTTATAAGTGTTTGATATATCCCAGAAAAGCAATACAATATACAATATGTCATATTTATTTCGATTTTTCAAACACAAATTACTCTTAATTTTCCTTAATTATACTGATATATATGTTTAATAAACGCATAAGCTGTCATGATCGCTGTCAATTATAGTAAATATCGCTTACATATTATCGTTTGATACTTCAGAAAGAATTTATGAATAACTCCGTGTTAGTAATATTGCCAAATTACAAGATTGAAGCAGATCACAATAAATACTTTTATTAAAACGCTTCAATCATAAAATACGGAATTTCTCCGAGCTATTTTCATTCAACTGAACTTCTGTACGCTCTTTTGACGGATAAATCTTCCATTAACGATTGCAGCGCCTGAAGATAACATTTCGCTAAGTGATTAAAATCGCCATAGGCTCTCACGCGATTTTCGCTCAAAATAGTTATTTCACAGATATAATCACTTTGTTATTCGAGTTGTTATTGTAACGCCCTGTACGGCGAGATACAATGATTTTAGCTGCAATTCTTACAAGGTGTTTCATAAGTCCATCTAAAGTCAAATCATGACACATCACTTGCATAACAAGAAAAAATAAGATTTTCGCTGAAAATAGTCATTTCCCCGATACAATCAGTTTGTGAATCGAGTTGTTGCTTTAACGCCCTGTATGAAGATATTATCATTTCAGTTTGTGTGTATCAGAGATTTATTTACAGGTCGTCCAGCGTCTTCACGACTACAGATGTATCGACCTGCATTATCATTTCAGTTGCTGCTTCAAAGTGTTTTATTCGCCCATCTAATGTCGAATCATGACACATTACTTGCATAACACAATCAAAGCGCTGAAGGCACCGAATTTGTTCGCTTTTTTATAATCTTAGAAGCAACTCAGTTGTCAAAATTATGTTATAGCTTTTTATATCGCAAGTTTGAAATGACCACAACCAATTCAAATTTATAAAGAGTGTGTCTTTAAGCACAGGTCGAGATGGGTTTTTATTTGATACAGCTAATCAGTGAGCACAGGCTAATCTTATTTTACTAGCATTTAGCCCTGTTTTCCCTGAAAGCAGCCAATATGTACAGATTTCAATGATAAACACTAGACTGGCCAACGTTGTCTTACAAGCTGTTAAATACTTTTGAATACATACACACTATAACTGGGAACTATTTATAAACAGGCAGATGCGGTGGTAAGAGCAGACGCTCCTAGCCAAGCATTTTTCGTCTGCTTAATTTTACTGCAGTTATCCACACAGGCAGTCACGGGTTACGGTTCCAAGCGTAGTTAAGCCAATACTGGTTTTGCAAAAATGCCTCTACATTATTTGTGAGCTAACGCTCACAAATAAAAAGCAGTCGATATTGAACTTAACTCTTTCTTGATATTTTCGAACCATTATTCTTTTCACCATCGTTAAAATGTCCTACGTATCACCTCGCAAATCTTGTTGTTTTATTAAAAATAATCTCGTATTTCCATACGGCATAGCGTCTTAACAATTAAATTATAGCTATTTATCTTAAGTTTCTAGTATGTAACTTTAAAATAATCAGTTCGTATCTTTTATCATAGCATCTTATCCATGAAATAATTAATTATGTGCCTGGCTCCATTGGAACAGATCCGACCGTTTTTCCGTTTATCCTAGTTCATTTGAGCCTCGTTCTGGGAAAATTGGGCTTAATGCATGTACGTAAAGTGTCGTCCCAGGTTAGCCTGTGAAATCCGCACAGGCTTATCAGGGACGACACTTTCCGCTTTTAAGGATTGTTTTGGTCATAGGAAATCTCCTAAACGAAAATCCAGTTAAAGCGGAAAGTGTCGTTACTAATTAGGCTGTGCGGACTGCACTTTACGACCCTTTACGCACAAGTATTTAACCAAGTTTGCGGACTGCACTTTACGACCCTTTACGCACAAGTATTTAACCAAGTTTGCGGACTGCACTTTACGACCCTTTACGCACAAGTATTTAACCAAGTTTGCGGACTGCACTTTACGACCCTTTACGCACAAGTATTTAACCAAGTTTGCGGACTGCACTTTACGACCCTTTACGCACAAGTATTTAACCAAGTTTGCGGACTGCACTTTACGACCCTTTACGCACAAGTATTTAACCAAGTTTGCGGACTGCACTTTACGACCCTTTACGCACAAGTATTTAACCAAGTTTGCGGACTGCACTTTACGACCCTTTACGCACAAGTATTTAACCAAGTTTGCGGACTGCACTTTACGACCCTTTACGCACAAGTATTTAACCAAGTTTGCGGACTGCACTTTACGACCCTTTACGCACAAGTATTTAACCAAGTTTGCGGACTGCACTTTACGACCCTTTACGCACAAGTATTTAACCAAGTTTGCGGACTGCACTTTACGACCCTTTACGCACAAGTATTTAACCAAGTTTGCGGACTGCACTTTACGACCCTTTACGCACAAGTATTTAACCAAGTTTGCGGACTGCACTTTACGACCCTTTACGCACAAGTATTTAACCAAGTTTGCGGACTGCACTTTACGACCCTTTACGCACAAGTATTTAACCAAGTTTGCGGACTGCACTTTACGACCCTTTACGCACAAGTATTTAACCAAGTTTGCGGACTGCACTTTACGACCCTTTACGCACAAGTATTTAACCAAGTTTGCGGACTGCACTTTACGACCCTTTACGCACAAGTATTTAACCAAGTTTGCGGACTGCACTTTACGACCCTTTACGCACAAGTATTTAACCAAGTTTGCGGACTGCACTTTACGACCCTTTACGCACAAGTATTTAACCAAGTTTGCGGACTGCACTTTACGACCCTTTACGCACAAGTATTTAACCAAGTTTGCGGACTGCACTTTACGACCCTTTACGCACAAGTATTTAACCAAGTTTGCGGACTGCACTTTACGACCCTTTACGCACAAGTATTTAACCAAGTTTGCGGACTGCACTTTACGACCCTTTACGCACAAGTATTTAACCAAGTTTGCGGACTGCACTTTACGACCCTTTACGCACAAGTATTTAACCAAGTTTGCGGACTGCACTTTACGACCCTTTACGCACAAGTATTTAACCAAGTTTGCGGACTGCACTTTACGACCCTTTACGCACAAGTATTTAACCAAGTTTGCGGACTGCACTTTACGACCCTTTACGCACAAGTATTTAACCAAGTTTGCGGACTGCACTTTACGACCCTTTACGCACAAGTATTTAACCAAGTTTGCGGACTGCACTTTACGACCCTTTACGCACAAGTATTTAACCAAGTTTGCGGACTGCACTTTACGACCCTTTACGCACAAGTATTTAACCAAGTTTGCGGACTGCACTTTACGACCCTTTACGCACAAGTATTTAACCAAGTTTGCGGACTGCACTTTACGACCCTTTACGCACAAGTATTTAACCAAGTTTGCGGACTGCACTTTACGACCCTTTACGCACAAGTATTTAACCAAGTTTGCGGACTGCACTTTACGACCCTTTACGCACAAGTATTTAACCAAGTTTGCGGACTGCACTTTACGACCCTTTACGCACAAGTATTTAACCAAGTTTGCGGACTGCACTTTACGACCCTTTACGCACAAGTATTTAACCAAGTTTGCGGACTGCACTTTACGACCCTTTACGCACAAGTATTTAACCAAGTTTGCGGACTGCACTTTACGACCCTTTACGCACAAGTATTTAACCAAGTTTGCGGACTGCACTTTACGACCCTTTACGCACAAGTATTTAACCAAGTTTGCGGACTGCACTTTACGACCCTTTACGCACAAGTATTTAACCAAGTTTGCGGACTGCACTTTACGACCCTTTACGCACAAGTATTTAACCAAGTTTGCGGACTGCACTTTACGACCCTTTACGCACAAGTATTTAACCAAGTTTGCGGACTGCACTTTACGACCCTTTACGCACAAGTATTTAACCAAGTTTGCGGACTGCACTTTACGACCCTTTACGCACAAGTATTTAACCAAGTTTGCGGACTGCACTTTACGACCCTTTACGCACAAGTATTTAACCAAGTTTGCGGACTGCACTTTACGACCCTTTACGCACAAGTATTTAACCAAGTTTGCGGACTGCACTTTACGACCCTTTACGCACAAGTATTTAACCAAGTTTGCGGACTGCACTTTACGACCCTTTACGCACAAGTATTTAACCAAGTTTGCGGACTGCACTTTACGACCCTTTACGCACAAGTATTTAACCAAGTTTGCGGACTGCACTTTACGACCCTTTACGCACAAGTATTTAACCAAGTTTGCGGACTGCACTTTACGACCCTTTACGCACAAGTATTTAACCAAGTTTGCGGACTGCACTTTACGACCCTTTACGCACAAGTATTTAACCAAGTTTGCGGACTGCACTTTACGACCCTTTACGCACAAGTATTTAACCAAGTTTGCGGACTGCACTTTACGACCCTTTACGCACAAGTATTTAACCAAGTTTGCGGACTGCACTTTACGACCCTTTACGCACAAGTATTTAACCAAGTTTGCGGACTGCACTTTACGACCCTTTACGCACAAGTATTTAACCAAGTTTGCGGACTGCACTTTACGACCCTTTACGCACAAGTATTTAACCAAGTTTGCGGACTGCACTTTACGACCCTTTACGCACAAGTATTTAACCAAGTTTGCGGACTGCACTTTACGACCCTTTACGCACAAGTATTTAACCAAGTTTGCGGACTGCACTTNTTTTCGTCTGCTTAATTTTACTGCAGTTATCCACACAGGCAGTCACGGGTTACGGTTCCAAGCGTAGTTAAGCCAATACTGGTTTTGCAAAAATGCCTCTACATTATTTGTGAGCTAACGCTCACAAATAAAAAGCAGTCGATATTGAACTTAACTCTTTCTTGATATTTTCGAACCATTATTCTTTTCACCATCGTTAAAATGTCCTACGTATCACCTCGCAAATCTTGTTGTTTTATTAAAAATAATCTCGTATTTCCATACGGCATAGCGTCTTAACAATTAAATTATAGCTATTTATCTTAAGTTTCTAGTATGTAACTTTAAAATAATCAGTTCGTATCTTTTATCATAGCATCTTATCCATGAAATAATTAATTATGTGCCTGGCTCCATTGGAACAGATCCGACCGTTTTTCCGTTTATCCTAGTTCATTTGAGCCTCGTTCTGGGAAAATTGGGCTTAATGCATGTACGTAAAGTGTCGTCCCAGGTTAGCCTGTGAAATCCGCACAGGCTTATCAGGGACGACACTTTCCGCTTTTAAGGATTGTTTTGGTCATAGGAAATCTCCTAAACGAAAATCCAGTTAAAGCGGAAAGTGTCGTTACTAATTAGGCTGTGCGGACTGCACTTTACGACCCTTTACGCACAAGTATTTAACCAAGTTTGCGGACTGCACTTTACGACCCTTTACGCACAAGTATTTAACCTAGTTTGCGGACTGCACTTGACGACCCTTTACGCACAAGTATTTAACCAAGTTTGCCCAAAACGCGGCTCCTTTCATCATGCTAACGTGTGATATTGCCATTAAAATATCGACACATAATTTGTGATCTCTATCATTGCCTGACAACTACCAACTGGTCAACAGGTAATATATAAAAGCGGCGAAATAAATATAAACATGCATTCAGATGTTATTGTCTTTTGCGATGTTTAATATTCAACAGAGACTATTGAAGTACAATACAAAAAATAAAAAATAAAAAAAAAATGCGAAAACTAGTTTGTATACATCTTTATTCAGATCATCAACAATGCTTTCCAATCCGAAACACATGGTTGCACTAAAACGAATCTTTTATTACTAGAATAAAACAAATGCAAGATCAATGCAAATAAGCAAGTGACGAAAATGTTGCACGAAATGATTTTGGTGGACACGTGTTTATGTGAACAATGTTTTTTTCGGAATTCAAGTCAATAAGTTGTTTTCCTTAAAACACAGCATTTGTTTTATAGCAAATTAATACGAAAATCACTACGTTTCAACTGTCGATTCATTTTGCGTTACATTAATGGATAAATCAATGTACGTCATTCACTTAAAGTCATTATTCTTTTTTGGGGACTTCCCGAGATAAGAATGTAATGATGTAATAGCTATTGTAAAACATGCTTCATACAAACAGTTGTTAAATTCGTAATACGCACTATTCATTCAAACTAATTAGAATGTAACAATCTAAACGTTGAAATACTGTGTCTACCGGATTGTCCACAGATAATTAGAACATTTATTGCAGGTCGTGAAGATTATCGAATATTTATCATTCTGATTTTTTACGATATGCTTCCTAGAAACAGAACCTATAAACTGCCACTCGCTTGTTTGCTCCTTCCCACAATACGCCACTATTTGATTGATAGCAAGATCACTCAGTCACTCGCTCTCTTAATTGTGTCGTGTTCTGAGAAAACTGGGCATAATGCTTGTGCGTAAAGTGTCATCCCAGATTAGCCTGTGCAGTCCGCACAGGCTAATAAGGGACGACACTTTCCACCTAAACTGGATTTTCGCTAAGAAGAGACATCATTTAAACAAAAAAAAATCATAAAAGCGGAAATTGTCGTCCCTGATTAGCCTGTGCGGACTGCACAGGCTAATCCGGGATGACAATTTACGCACAAGCATTATGCCCAGTTTTCTCAGAACACGACACAACTAATGCGTCACTCTCTAGTTCGATTAACCACTACCGGAAGTTGTATAAGACACTTTCTTGCTCGTTCGATATCTCCTCGCTCGCTTTCCGAAATACATTAAGCCAAACAATAATATTATATCCTCATTTTAAACATACGCATACTTCTTTCGCATATGTGTTTGTTAAACAATCTGACAATCTCAGTTGAAACAATATTTTCACAACAAATCTGTCATTATTATCGTAAATACGGGACCAGGTATCGCAAATTGGAATAACAAAGCGATGTAATAGTACACGGAGAAGAATTAAGTTTCAAATTAAGCAAACAAAAGTAGTATTAACCGCTGTTTCTTTTTGTGCTTGCTTTTATCTGTTTGCACACAAGCAATGGTTGCTGATACGAAAATCCCTGATTATAATCATAACATTAATTATCGAGTTATTTTGAAAAATCTATGGTCCCGAATACTATTAATGGATAGAAAACATATAAATAGAACCAACTTTCTCCAATTTGATTACTTAACTAACTTATTGTTGTTTAGTCATGATGAATGCATTTGACCCGAAATTGTTAATGTAAACGTCACCATAAGAGCTTAAAATACGAGTATGCGATATGTCTTAAGGGAAACTGCTCGCCCCGGATATTAAACCTTTTATGTTGGGGTAAATGGAAATTGGGCGTTTTAGTCATATGACTTAAGATTAGAAGTATTTACACACTTATTTAATAATGAACCGTACAATCGACAATCGACAATCGACAACGGGCGCTACCTCATGCACTTGATTTTCCCAGAGCGAGGCTCAAATAGTTTAATTATGCTTGAAATTCAGTCTATGCAATAACGAATATCGTTTTGTGAAGAGATGTTGCAAGAAAACGACAGTTTGGACAGTTTATTTTCATATGCAATCGGGCAGAAACGCCCACACAAAGTAAACAAATAACCATATCAAATGTGTGTCAATGTATTGACGGTACAAGTATGGTTATACTTAAGAAATGCATAATACAATTCATTTCAATTGGCCTATATACAGACGGAATATTACGCTAGTCAATTGTTCCAAGAGTTTGTATCAGTCGAGTGGCTTTTGTGATGACGATACGAAATAGCGCAAGCCACGAGACTGATACAAACACTTGGAATAATTGACTAGCGTAATATTCCTTTTATTATATACAACAACTAACGAAAACAGTTATCAATTGTAACAAAACTGACAAAACAATGACTAAAATGTGACGTCATTAAATGTGACGTCATTAAAATGTGACGTCATTAAATGGGTCGAAGAAAGAAGTCCGGCTAGTATGGCAATACGGAATCGGAAAACAGCGAGTAGCATAAGACGGATTTATTTCAACGATAGATACAACCTGTATTTTGTTAAAAGCATTAAACAGGTATATAATAAATAATATTATTTCACAGTAGAATATAAAGGTAAACAGTATTTACAAAAGACAGGGCGACGATAAGTACACGAATATACATGTATATATTAGTAGCAGATACATAACATTATATTTATCCATGCATATTATATACAGTATTATATTTGTTTACTTAAACATTTTATAAACAACGTACTGAGAAAACGGGGCTTTATGCATGTTCGAAAAGTATCGCTCCATATTTGCCTGTGCGGGCTTATCAGGGGAGACACTTTCCGCCTTAACTGGATTTTCGGTAAGAAGAGACTTCCTTTAAACGAAAAATCATATTTAAGCGGAAAGAGTTGTTCCTGATTAGCCTGTGCGGTCGTCTCAGGCTTATCTGGGACGGCACTTTAAGTACATAAATGTGCCCGTTTTCCTAGAGCGTGGCCCATACAGTATAATTATTGATGGTGAAAAATCAGTCTATGCAATAACGGTAATCGTTTTGTGCAGACAGATTGCAAGATAAAGACAGTTTAGAGATGTTATTGCCATAAACATCCGGGAAGAAACGCTCACGAGAACATATAAAAAAAACATATAGCCATATCAACTGTATGCCAATGTCATGACGGTACAACTATGGTTATACTTAAGAAATGCATAATACTATTCAGTACAACGATATAAATTACATAATTTCACAGAAGTATATATAGGAAGACAGTATTAACAAAAGACATTGCGAATACTAGTAAGCAGTACAATAATATGTACAGATAAGTAGCAGTTACAAAATATTATACCAGTATTTATTCATGAATCATATGTATCATACTAGTGTCATATTAATTTCTTTTAATGATATTGAGTATTGTTTCACTTCAAAAGTAATATCATCTAAAAATTCTTACAATAATCAAAGTAAATCGTATTCCTAAAGCATACAGCATTCGATTTTTTTTCGACCGGAAACCTCCTTTGTCATATGGCGTGTTAAAGGGAAAAAAACATGGCATAATGAATGATTTAACCGCTGTTATCTGACTTATATTTTCCTTTCTGTTTAATAGCTTTCTTAGACCTTAGTTTGTATTTCGCATTCAACGTTTTGCATATATTTCCTTACATTTCTTCCTTCATATGGAAGGTGATAATATAACAAAAGATCATTTTGTTTAAAAAGGGGTTTAAAAAGGGGTTAAAAAAGGGGTTTAAAGCAGTTAGGAACGGATCTGGTGATACAATTCGCAGAATAATTAAAGTCATTCTTGAGACGAACATTTCTTTCATTTCAACGAAAGTTAAGCGTTCGTTCCCAAATATTATCTGCTTATATTTTGCAAGTCAAAATGGCGCGTTTAAAAAAATCATTTAAAGTGGTTTCCGAGGGAGTGGTAACAAAACAGACTGAAGTTATTGCATAAGTAACATAACCCAATATAGTAAGATTATAACGATGTGTACACAGGCGACTGTAAAATCCCCTTCTTTTCTATCGTAGACAAACGCTAGCGTCTCAGAGTCGAAAAATCGCGTGAACTTTGGCACTTCTTACAGAACTGTGATACATTTCGCAACGACGCATTAAGAGACCGATTTGTGGTTTTCTCTATCGAACGCGTCCCAATTCCAGTGGTAATTATATGGGCAGGTCTATATTGACATAATTTGTTTGTAAATAATATCGGCGTGAGTCAGATCCCATTAATAGATGTGAAGCCTTGTTACTACATGGATGTCTTTGCTTCTTCGTCTAGCTCCGTTTGTTGGTATACGCACTCGTAAAAGTGACCAAGGTTCACCGCCGGTTTGTGGTCACTTGAAAGGTCGTATTGGTGCGAATGGACACTAAAAGCGACGAAAATTCTATCACTCGCGTGTTATCTGGGCTAGAAATCGGTATATCCAAATTCCCACTAGGTCGCAGAAAAAAAGGACAAACGTTCAAACGTTCCAAGCGTTTTCTAGCCTCTCATTTAACGGCAAGTGACTGCAATAAAAAAATAAGCCAATAATGCAGAAACCGGAAGCACACAATATTTACGAAACCTTATTAGACAAACGCCCCATACCACAGAAAGCACACCCCTTTACATTTAAAAAACTGCGGAGACACATTCTTAGTTAGTTTTTCTTATAGAAATAACCACACGAGGTATGTCTGATTGAACTATATGTCGGTTATTTAATGAAACGAAAAGGAATTCTTCAGCAATTATGAGCACTACGTTTGAATTGACCACGATTGGGTGCACAATTATTTACTGGTATGTAACCCCTAGCAAATAATTCGTTTGCACACTCACGTGACCGAACACATGCGCGCGCAGACACGCTTATTAGCCACCACACGCGTATTCGAACTTTCGTCTGTACACATGTGGTTTCGTACCGATGTGCCCGTTTTTACGAGCACGAACACAAATGGCAGCACACACAAACACCCATCCCTTTAACCATGCAAACACGTGCACTCGGACGCGGGCATGCACACAATTTAATGTATTCGCTCTTAAAGGCAAAAAGTTTGCACGCACTATTTGAATAAATCGGGAAAAAAACGCAGACCACAAAAGCTGTTTTCTAATGTGTTTATTTTAACAACGCTTTTGTTATCAAACTCAAAATAAAATTGAAAAAAAAAACAAACACGTTATTGCCGTTTAAGTCAATACCCATATCAGATTTCACATAATTACCGTCTAATGCAGTTCCCGGTAGCGTGCATACCTAATGAAGTAATTGCGCGGAGGTGCTATACTTTGTCGCCTATCCCTACGATCCATCCACATTTAAGTGCATTCTAAACGTGTTTCCTTTGTTTAAACAGTATGCAGTTTATATTTGATTTAATTTGATTCTAACACGATATTAAGCGGTAAATGGGATTGTAGGTCCGGCAGCCAATTGAGTATTGGCGATATGTATCGATGAATTTGCGTTAACCGAATTAAATTTTGTAATTTTATCAAAAGGAAATGAATGAAATGTAAATGAAGTGCCTCTAAGCTCTCACGCGCTATCAATAACGAGACTTAAGTGTATATACCGACACATATCGAATGTGCACTGTTTAAATACATTTCTATATTTAATGGGAAATACCGTTAAGATGAAACAGTCTATTTATATTGATCTATTTATATTTCTATATAAGGATTGTTAATTTCTTAAGGAAAATAAACCACGTACACCTCTGTACTTAGGAATTCACGTGACTAAATTATGTCTGATTTAGAGGATTTTCTACAATTTGCTTCCTTAAATGATGATTTGTTAAACTGAAAACAAATGCGTCACTCTATTCATCTATTGTTTCCGCACACGTTACTATCCTAAGTAGATAGTACACGCATAACGCTTAGAGGCGAAATAATATTTTAAAATATATAATAAAACACTGTATGTGGAAGTCAGCTGTTCTAATTGTTATTTAAAATTGTTAGGGCTACGTGATATTCATGATGTTTATTTTTATTTGTTATGTGTGACCTGAGCTGCACAGTTGAAGCATATTGATGAGATTGGCTCTGGGAAAACAGAGTTTAATGCATGTGCGTAAAGTGTCATCCCATATTTGCCTGAAAAGTCCGCACAGGCTTATCAGAGGCGACACTTTCCGCCCGAACTGGAGTTTTGCAATGAAGCAACTTCCTTAAAACGAAAAATTACATATACATGTAAGCGTAAAATTTCGCCCCCTGATTAGCCTATGCGGGCTGAACAGGCTAATCTGGGACGACAATTTACTGAATGCAAGTCCCGTTTTACAAGAGCGAGGCTCATATAGAAAGCTCGTTTGAAGATTGTACTGTGTATAAGAAAATAAAATGCCGAAAGAATCATGCGTCTATCATTATTAGTTTTGGAGATATTGACAGGAACGAAAAATTACACTAAAATATACAAAAATTCATATTTTTGCAAATATATAAACACACATTGCCCTTACTATACTGGTATTTTTTATACAAAACTTCTTCTTTTTTTAACTTGTATATGTTTTATTAAATCATTTGTCGTGTACCTATGTCATTTATAATAAATATCGATTACACATTATCGTTGCCTACTTAAGAAAAGTTTATGGATAACTCCCTGTTCGTAATTCTAATTATAAACAGGGTACAAACAAAGAGATGCGCAACTGTATAGGTCACTGCTTTTACGAGATTGACGCAGATCACAATAAATACTTTTATGAAATCGTTTCAATCATGAAATACGGATTTTCTCAGCGCTATTTTCATTCAACTGAACTTTTGTACGCTCTTTTGACGGATAAATTTTCCATTAACGATTGCAACGCCTGAAGATAACATTTCGCTAAGTGATTAAAATCGCCATAGGCTCTCACCCACGATTTTCGCTCAAAATAGTCATTTCACATATATAATCAGTTTGTGATTCAAATTGTTGTCTAATGCCCTGTTACGTGATACTTTGATTTTAGCTGCAATTCACAACGTTTTTTTATTCGTCCATCTAATGTCGGATAATGACACATCGCTTGCATAACAAAAAAAAGACGATTTTCGCTGAAAAATAGTCATTTCCCCGATACAATCAGTTTGTGAACCGAGTTGTTATTTTAACGCCCTGTACGATGAGATACTATAATATCAGCTGCAATTCTCATAGAAAGTGTTTTTATTCGTCCATCTTATGACGAATCATGACGCATTACTTGCATTTCAAAATAAACAGTCGATATTGAACTATACTCTTTTTTTGACATTTTTGAACCATTGTTATTTTCATTAACGTTAAAACGCCCTACGTATCACCGCGCAAAGCTTGTTGTTTTATTTTTTTTTAAACTCGTTTTTCCATACAAGTAAAACTACATTTTCAGTAATTAAACGCAATTGTGCAGTATAAATATTATAAAGTCGATGCAGTCTTTTTCTAATTTCACCTGTTTTCTTGGTACCAAACTTTAAATTGGCATAGCGTCTTAACTATGAAATAATGAGTATAAGCCTCGCTCTGTGAAAATGGGCTTTGATGCATATGCGTAAAGTGTCAACCCAGATTAGCCTGTGCAGCCCGGAAAGGTTAATCAGAGATGACACTTTCAGCCCAAAACTTAATTTTCGCTAAGAAATACTTCCTTTAAACGAAATATATCACGAAGAAAAGAGGGCTTAATGCATGTGCGTAAAGTATCATCCCACATTAGCCTGTGCAGTCCGCTCAGGGTACTCATAAACAACACTTTATACTTTCATGGCATTGTTTGTTTAAAGGAAGTCTCTTCTAAACGAAATGCTAGTTAAGGCGTCGTCCTGATTAGCCTGTGTGGCCTGCACATGCTGATATGGGACGAGCCTTTGCGCACGTGAATTAAACCCCGTTATCCCAGAGCGAGGCTTGTATGTATCTTAAGATATGTGCCCGGCTCCACTGGATCATATCCGATCGGTCCGCCTTCCAATGTGTCCTAGTTCATTTGTCCAAGGATTTAAAGAAAATCGATTGGAGCCGCGTTATGGGAAAACTGGACTTAATACATGAGCGTTAAGTGGCGTCCCAGATTATCCTGTGCAGTCCGCACACTTTCCGCTTTTGTGAAATGTTTCATTGATAGGAAGTATCTTCTAAACGAAAATACAGTTATGGTGGAAGTGTCGTCCCTGATTTGCCATTGCGGACTGCACAGGTTTATCTGGGACGACACTTAACGCACATGCATGAAACCCGTTTCCCGAGAATGCGGCTCATTTGATCATGTTATCGTGATCTATTACCATTAAGCAATCGACCCATAATTTGTTTACTCCATCATTAACTGACAACTACCTACTGATCGAGTGGAAAAAATTAAAAACGACCGAATTAGCATAAACATTCATTCAGACATACCTAGAATTGTCTTTGTTAGTTTCAACCTACTTTTTTAGCTCGACTGCATTGGACGCTTAAGGCTTATTGAAACGCTCTCAAGTCCGTTTCCTCAGTAGAACCAGTACTTGCTATCTTTCAGGAGATCTAAAGAACGCTTCCACAGTGGGGATCGAACCCGCGACATCCCGGTCGTTAGGCGAACACCATATCCACCAATTTCTTGGTCGATGTTTAATGTTCAACAGAGACTATTACATTACATTGAAATACAAACGCATACGAAAACTATTTTTTATCATTCTTTATTCAGATCATCAACATTTCTTTCCAATCCGAAACACATGGTAGCACCAAAACGAATCTTATATGACTAGAATACAAGGAATGCAAAATCAATGCAAACACGGGACCGACGAAAATGATGCCCGAAATGATTATGTTCAACGCGCATTTTAATGTTAACAAGGTTTTTTTTTTGCCGGAATTCAACTCAATAAGTTGTTTTCTTTCAAACATAGCATTTTTTGTATAGCAATTTAATACGAAAATCCCAATGTTTTTAAACGAATGTTTCCGAAAATGTTTTAATTAACACGTGTTTGACTGGGAATCATGCATCAGATGTTGTTCGAAAAGGAGTTTTTAATTGACGCGTGTTTTAATGGGCTAAAATAAAATTGTGCGAAACACGTTTATGCTATTACCCAATATTTGCTTTAAGACATGTTTGTCTGAAAATACCAGTTTATGGCTCACACACGGGGAATTACTTTGGCGTGACATATGATTACTAGTGATGATTCCATAGGTCTTAGCTGAATTTTATTACAGAATATCAAGGCAAATAAGTCTTCTTTTTACTAGATACTAATTTCTTTCCTATTGAAAAGTGCATTTTCCATCCACAGTGTAAGCTTCTTATATCATCTTTAGGGCTCTTATGTCATTGGTTTGTTACATGTGTTCTTTGTTCGACAACGTGATTGCATTGACAGCATGTACATATATTTCTCATTAAGTGTGACATCAATATGCACATGTATGCGTAACAGAAGATGTTATATACAAAAATGAAAATAATGATGAAGTAATCTCTTTCTGTGATTCAACGCGATTTACCATTGGAAACCGTTTAACGAAACATGTATCTACGTACACTGTACAAAACATCAATAAATGAATAAATAAATATGAAAAAAGTACACAAACGTTCATTTGCATATATATAGAAATAAATAAATAATACACAGGTAATAAATAAATACTTTTTCTGGATCAACCACACACTTTGGTCCGCGATTGCAAACTGGAAAGTTCACCTTTTAACAAAGTTTCAAACAGAACACACGTGTCAGTGTCACGCAGACGTGCATTGCATCTGATGACTTTTGGCGCTAAAACACCCGACGAACAAGTTTTTCCAGAAATGGTGCGGTTTTCGCGCCGCTTTAGTTGGGAGCAGCACAGTGTCTTTATTTTGCGGAAGCACGAATTTCTTTACATGAACGTTTCTACTCTTAATCCTCTCCTTCCCCACACAAGTCCGACTATCGACGCACACTTTGTTTCCGGCGGAAGTCACGTGCTGCGGGCACGTGGTCGATGACGTCACGGACTGGTTGCGGCTCTCGGGCACCGCCTCGAAGTGGAAGAAATATTCCTCGGGGCACCGCCAGTTCAGGTTCAGCTGTTGAATGGAGAGGTCGCTGTCTAGGTGGTGCAAGTAGGCGTTCTTGTGGAGGCGTGGCCTAATCATCACGTGACCCAGACTGGTCTGATAGACGAGGAACACAAGCGCTTCCGGTACTGAGTCGGCGGAGAAATGCGGGTAGTGCTGCAAAAAGAGTACACATGATTAGACGTAATTGCATGAAAATGTTAACCTATAATAGATATTTGAATTTGTATGTTTTATTTAAAATAAGCTTGCTTGTCAAATGAACATGTATCTATTCTATTCTTTTTCATATAATATACATTTACATTCAATTCTAGACTCATGGACTGGGACGTGGTGAGGTAGAAGTCTCGGTCACAATCGAGGGCGAACACGACTGTATCCATCCGACAATGTTCTTCGCCTTGTGATTCTAGTACTCGCTTTCGGAAGATACCTATAATTCGAACAAAATACTAAAAACGTTAGTACCGTTACTGTTTTCTGTATCTTTAATAAAGATTTGTTTTTGTTCTTATTAGTTTAAATATGGTAAGTCGGGTGTGTTACGGAACTGACTTATACATTTGCTCAATAGTACAACAATTAGAACACTACCTAGCATAATACGAATGGAGGATATGATATGTACAATACTAGAACATACATATTAAAATAATATAAATATATACGTTAGATATACTTACATGTGCTGTCTAAGGTGGTCGTGGACTTGAGGCCGATGGTGTAGTAAAACTGGTCCACGCTCAGACATAGGTCGTCACCAGTGGTGATGGTGACACGATCCCCCACCGTGCTTTCTAGATCTAAAAACAACACAAGCATATTTGTATAAACTTTTATTGTAATATTGCAAGTTAAAAAAACTGTGAGACTTAAATAATATAACACCTTAATTTGACAATTACTCACAAGCATATGATCTAGAACAGATTGGCGTTATTCCCTTTCCATAAAATAATAATTATGGCGTTGTTATAAAACATAAAACGAACATTTATTTAAAACACAGAATATTTTAAGTAGCATGAACTATTCATTACTGTTTTGACTACATCTTTCCATATTAAGAGTAAATTTTGCAATATGACAGGACCAAGTGGTCCCCACGGGTAGGGATCGTAACGTACCAGAAGTGTGTGAGGTTCTAGATGGTGTGGGGCTTGGGTTTGGAAACTGGAACACGGAATTGTCCACCTGAAAATACACAAGCGACATTGTTATAAATTGTTATAAAATATTTCTTGAAACATTACAATAAAAAATACATTACATTGAGCGTACTATAATTTATGTACACGGAGATATTCCGCGAACAGTAATAAAACGTGGGGCAATACATTGAGTGTGGTATTCTTCATAATTACGAATAGATTCATACGTTTTTTATCTGATAGTTGAGACATGGTGCACTTTGCGAACACAATACACCGTTTAGTGTATGTATACGTGCTATATCAGGGACATAAACAACTTTGTTGTATATGTCCCTGGCTATATCTATACTGAAATATTTTCAAAATTCGGTGTTTTTACGTGGGCGAAATAAGAGACGGATGATATAAAGCCAGATTTTATTTCATATAAGTGTCTTAATATCATATGTCAACACTATATTACCTGAAATTGGAACTCATAAGTAATTTATGGCATGCGATGAATTAAATAGTAATATCTCAGAGTTGTTTAGCAACACCATAACAACTATTTGCCAAAATTGCACAAAATACTGCCATTTTATGCCCACGTCGCGAAATAGATAACGTTTTCATTTCAAGGTATCTAAAAAATAAATACTGGAGTAAAATTATACATACGGATAATATTATTATTAAAAAGGTTTATGAGCAAGACAAGGAAGATTGTAACAATGGTTTTACAAATTGGGTATCTTATGTAAAGTTATTGCTGAATAATTATGGTTTCTCTTATATCTTTGAAGATGCTGACAATGTTGATTTTAAATCTTTTATCAGCATTTTCAAACAACGTGTCATAGACAATTTCATTCAGGAATGGTCCCAGAACACGCAGACAAACCATGTTCTTACTAATTATGTCCTTTTCAAAAACAATTTCAATTACGAATCATACCTAGATATACTACCAAGCAACCTTAGAATGTTTTTTGTAGACTAAGACTATCGGTTAACCCACTAAGAATAAAAACGGGTAGATATGGTAGAAATAGAATCGATAGGGATCAGCGTTATTGTTTATTTTGTAATTCACAAGATATTGAAGATGAATATCATTTCATGCTTGTATGTCCATTTTTAGAGGAGATTCGCAAAAAANTCCCTTCACGACTAAATTCATAGAACTTAGCAACATCTTGGCGATCTGTTGAAGTTTTGATACTCGATACAAAAGTTAGTCCAACAGAACACCAACAACACTCATTATTCGGATTGTTTTTAATATCGCAAATGTCCCACAATATCACAAAATCGCGTACAGTCCACGCTGAAATAATTATATCTTTATTAATTTAATAAAACTACAAACACTGTTTCAACTTTTTTAACGTCCGTTCATAGAGCAAGCTCATTACACAATGAAGTGACATCGATGTTCACTGCGCGAATATAACCACTGACAAACACGAAGGGAAACCGCTCGCGTTTAAACATTTTATGCCGGGGTCAATGGAAAGTGGACGTTTTCAATTAATATGCGGTTTATTTGTATGGTTATACACATATTAACACACTAATTTAATAATGAACCGTACAATCGACCTCGTGAACTTGATTTTCACAGTGCGAAGCTCAAATAGTTTAATGCTGCTTGAAATTTAGTTAATGCAATAACGAATATCGGTATGTGAAGAGAGGACGCAAGATAACGACAGTTTCGACAGTTTGTATTCACACAATCGGGCAGAAACGCCCACACATAGTAAACAAATAGCCATATCAAATGTGTGTCAAGGTATTGACGGTACAAGTATGGCTATATTCAAGAAATGCATAAAACTATTCAGTACAATGATATACATAACATTATTTCAGTGTAGAATATTAAGGTAAACAGTATTAACAAAGGACATTGCGATCGTTCAGTCCAATAATTTGAACAGATTAGTGGCATATACATAACATATATTTATCAATACGTATATACAGTAATATATATTTTTTAAGTTGAACATTTTATATAATTCCATGAGAGGTGGATAGGGTATTCATATGAACCTCGTTCTGGGATAACTAGGCTAAATTCAAGTGTGGAAAGTTTCGTCCTAGATAAGCCTGTGCAGTCCGCATAGGCTAATCAGGAACGACACTTTCCGCCTTAACTGGATTTCCGGTAAGAAGAGACTTCATCTGAAAGAATTTTTTTATTTAAGCGGAAAGTGTCGTACCTGAAGCCTGCGCTGATTTCTCAGGCTTATCTGGGACGACACTTTCCTCTTAAATATAATTTTATATAAAATAAGTTAAATACATGAATTTGCCCGGTTTTCATAGAGCGTGGCTCACATAGTATAATGATGGTGAACATTCAGTTTATGCAATAACGAATATCTTTTTGTGAAGAAAGGTTGCAAGATAAAGCCAGTTTAGAAAGTTTATTGCCATAAACATCCGGGAAGAAACGCCCACGAGTACATATAAAAAAACATACAGCCATATCAGCCGTACGTCAAGGTCATGACGGTACACCTATGGTTATACTTAAGAAATGCATAATACTATTCAGTAAAATTATATATATAACATTATTTCACAGTTGAATATTAAGGTAAACAGTTTTAGCAAAAGACATTGCGAACAATAAGTACACGAATATGAACATATTAGTAGCAGAAACATAACATTACATTTATCTATGCATATATACAGTATACTATTTATTTACTTATACATTTTGTATAAACTACGTACTGAGAAAACGGGGCTTACCGGTAATTCATGTGTGAAAAGTGTCGTCCCAGATTAGCCTGCGCAGTCAGCACAGGGGACAACACTTTTCGACTAAAGGGGATTTCGGTTAGAAGAGACCTCCTTCAAACAAAAAATTCCATAAAAGCGGAAAGTGTCGTCCCTGATAAGCCTGTGCGGACTGCACATGCTAATATGGGACGACACTTTACGCACATTCATTACGCCCATTTTTCCAAGAACGAGGCTAATATGGTAAACATGTGCTAATATATAGTCCTAATCTACCGTGGCTGCTACAGCTACACCACCACCGCCAACACTAAAGCGAATTCCTGGTGCCGTATCGATTACTACCAGTGTCAAATTGATTTCTTCTAATGATATTGCAAATTCTTAGAATAAGTAAATCGCATCCTTGATCGTTAAGCATCCGAGTTAATTATTTTTCGACCGGAAACCTTAATTGTCATAGGGCATATTACAGAAAATAACATGCAATAATGAAGAATTTAACCGCTTATCTTACTAACATTTTCCTTTCTGTATACTAGCTTTCGTATACATTTGTAAGTATTTTGCGTGGGAAGGGTTTGTTAATATTGCCCGACATTTCTTCCTTAATATGGGAGGTTATAATACATGAAACGAACATTCTGTTTAAAAGTGAGTTACTACACATAGAAAAGGATCTAGAGCTTATATTCGCATAATTATATTTATTCTGAAGAAGAACAATTTCTTTCAATTTCATATAATCAATAGTTAAGCGTTCGTTTCCAAATATTGTCTATTAATAATAATAAAAAAGTCAAAATGGCGCTTTTTTTAGAACTTCATTTTAAGTGGTTTCCGAGGGGGTGGTCACGAAACAGTCTTCAGTTGTAACACTAGTAATGATACGACTCAATTTAGTCAGACTATTACGATGTGTAAACAAAAGACCGCAAAACCCCCTTCTTTTCTATCGTAGACAAAATAAGCGCCTCCGAGTCGCAAATCGCATGAACTTTGGCACTTCTTACAGAACTGTGATACATTTCGCAACGACGCATTAAGAGACCGATTGCGGTTTTCTCTATCGAACGCGTCCCAATTCCACCAGTAATTATATGGGCAGGTATCTATTGACATAATTTGTTTGTAAATAATATCGGCGTGAGTCAGATCCCATTAATAGATGTGAAGCCTTGTTACTACATGGATTTCTGTGCTTCTGCGTCTAGTTCCGTTTGTTGGTATACGGTCTCGTAAAAGCGACCAAGGTTCTCCGCCGGTTTGTGGTCACTTGAAAGGTCGTATTGGTGCTAATGGACACACTAAAAACGATGAAAAAATGTATCACTCGCGGGTAATCTGGGCTAGAAATCGGTATATCCAAATTCCCAACAGGTCGCAGAAAAAAACGAGCAAAATTTCCATTTCCAAGCAAATATCTCGCTTGCACACTCAAGTGACAGAACACATGCGCGCGCAGACACGCTTATTAGCCATCACACGCGTATTCGAACTTTCGTCTGTACACATGTGGTTTCGTACCGATGTGCCCCTGTTTCCGTGCACGAACACACACGACAGCACACACAAACACCCATCCCTTTAATCATGCAGACACGTGCAAGTTTTCGAACGCGGGCATACACAAAATTTAATGTACTAACGTATTCGATCTTGAATGCAAACAGTTTGCATGCACTATTTGAATAAATCACTAAAACGCAGACCACAAAAGCTATTTTCCTAATGTGTATATTTTAACAAAGCTGTCGTTATAATTTTGTTTTTGCAAAAAAAGTTATTGCCGTGTTAGTCAATACCCATATCAGATTTCACATAATTACCGTCTTTTGCAGTTCCCGGTAGCGTGCATACCTAATAAAGTAATTGCGCGGAGGTGCTATACTTTGTCGCCTATCCCCACACTCCATCCACATTTAAGTGCATTCCGCGCGTGTTTCCTTTGTTTAAACAGTTTGCAGTTTATATTTGATTTAATTTGATTGTAACACGATATTAAGCGGTAAATGGGATTGTAGGTCCGGCAGCCAATTGAGTATTGGCGAAATGTATCGAAGAATTTGTATAACCGTATTAAAGTTTGTAATTTTATTTAAGGAAAAATTCAGAGAATCGCCTGTCATTGGTTAATTATTCATAAACGTACTTTCGTGTTAGGTTTATGCATACAATACATAGAATGACTATAAATATAATGAAGCAATACTTGTTTTCTAGGAACGTATCAGGAATGCAAATGATTGTTTATTGGAAGATAAACAACGGTGAGAGAGCGATCTATAATGTGAAAATTAAATTGTTTCGAAACGTACACAGTTATTTTAAAATTGAATTAAAACAAAAAGAATATATGCTACTTATTTGCGTTGTATTTTTTTTTTTTTAATTTTAGAACGATAGTTTTTGTCAAAGGAAACTTAGCGATAAAACGTTTGAGTTTTTAATACAAATAGGTTGTTTGCATGTATGACTTAACAATTTCTCTCATCTACGAGTACACGTAAATTGATTATAAAATTCAGTAGTACTTCTATGTTATAATATTGTACTTGTTGTTATTTTAAGGACGCATTGAAAATCGTTAACAAACTAAAGGTTGTATATATTTTACGAATTGCGCCATCGAATCATATGACATTACATTGTGGTTATTTCACCAGTCGATTAAATTATAGAATCAAATTTCCGTCTTTATGATATTGTCGTGACTTAAAGAGACTTGTTCAACGATGTTTGCATTTTTTTAAAGTCCGTCTTTGAATGCTCTTAATTGTTAAATGTAAACATTGGAGCTAAATAGCTTAAGTATAAAACAAGAATAAAATTAAAGAAAGAAAAAAAATAATAACCACACTTGGGTTCGAACCACTGACCCTGGGAGTAAAAGGCTAGCGCCGAAACCACTCAGCCATCCATGCTACTAAAAGATGTATTTATGTTATGCTTTATATAAGCAATCCATGTAATGTCACCAAATATAACGACAATAGAACTCTCCAAATTGTTCAATCGTTTCGCTTTATAATTTCATCAATTTCTAACGCTAATTATTCGTAAACGAAAATGTATTTTATATATGAGTCTCCGTCATTGGTGTTATTTCGCTCACATATGTAAATTGTTCATTTATTTTTTGAATAGGTGACAAAAAGTTGGAACTTTTTCATTTTTACAAACTGTGAACAAGTCACTTTAAAGGGGAATATCGGCGTTTAATAATATTTGGTAATATTTACAAAATTCTTTAAAAAAGTATTTATTAAATGGCTGCGTAACACATTTGTCTCGTTTTTTAAAGGCTCAAAAATGTATATATTTTTTTAAAGTTGTCCATGGGGACACTTTTAGCGGACGCGGGAAAATCAGTAGAAGTTGTACAATTATGCATGAAATGTAAATTAGGTGCATCTATACGAATGCGCGCTATCAATAAAAAAGGCGATTTTTTTAGTTCGATTCCTAATAGAGGCACAATCGAAAAAATATTTTGGAATTGTGTACATTTTAAAATAATTTTGTTAATAATATAATGTGTATATAGAGGATATTTGTTGATTATGGTGGAATATCGATTTAAATTTACTAGTGATCACAGAAAATAATATTTAGTGACAACATATTTTTGCTATAATCACGAGCGATAAATACAAATATCAACATATTTATATTTCGAACAAATTTGTTCTATGATCACGAGTGTTAAATACAAATATACAAATATTTATTTTTTATATAAAAACAAAATATCTACCGAAAAAAGAGAGAATGTGAATTGTTTTAATAAATTTCTATATTTAGTGGTAAATACCGTCGATATGTCGCTTTAAGATGCAACATATTTCGCCAATCCTATTTATGAGTATTGATATTTTTATATGAGGATTGCTCATATCTTCAGATCGAATGTGAAATTTTCCAATACATTTCGATATTTAGTGGGAAATACCGTTAAGATGCAACACATTCCCCAGTCCAGTCTATTTATATGTATCTATTTATATTACTTTATAGGGAATGTTCATAACTTAAGGAAAACAAAGCACGCTGACGTTTGTTTGTAGGAATTCACGTGACTAAGTTGTATATGATTCAGTGGATTTTCTTCAATTTGCTTCCTTTAAGGATGAATTGTTGAACAGTAATAAATGCGTCACTCCATTCATCTATTGTTTCCGCGCACGTTAATATCCTAAGTAGATAGTACACGCATAACGCTTGGAGGCAAAAGAATATGTTAAAATACATAATAAATCACTGAATCTGGAATTAAGCTTTTATAATTGTTATTTATAATTTTTACTTAAACTTGATATGTAGATTGTTTATTTTATCCCCCTTTTACAGCGAATTCGGTTGATTAAAGCCCCGTTGATTAAATTCCTGCTATAAACCACGTCACGAAATGACGTCATTTTTTCGACAAAATGACGTCATAAATCCAGCGAAATTATCCAGTTAAACTAATTTTGATTAAATAAAAAGGTTTACTGAATAAAAAGTGGGATACATAGAATAATAGGTTAGTGTTGATAATAGATCTATATAGCTCGGCACGAAAACGAAAAAGCAATCGCCAAGGCTCGTGCTTTTTGTTTTCTAAGCCTCGCATGCTAAACCTGATCTATAATCAACATTCTAACACGGCACGTACCAAATTTCATATAAACAAAGAAGAAAATCGTAAATGGGTTATTCTGCAATAATAATGGGCGGAGCTTAATGTTTCGCAAATAGTTCCGAATAAATAAAGAAAATATTGCAGTAAAATGCACGTGCTAAAACCCGCTCTAAAAGAAATGTAATAAATGTAGCATGTATATAAGTGTAATGAAACAACAAATTGCATATTTGGTCACGCTTAAGTCACAAATAATTATTAAATAGAGAATAATAGGTTAGTTAAGAAATTATATTTTTCTATCATGGTTTGTTGTCGAAATAACCCACAGTAAGGAGTATAGATGCTTGTTATCAAATCACTCGTGCTTCGCACTCGTGCTTTAATTTCTACGCATCTATACTCCTAACTGTGGGTTATTCGACAACAAACCATGATAGAAAAATATTATTTCTTAACTAACCTATTATTCTCTATTTAATAATTATTTGTGACTTAAGCGTCACAGTTGAATCATTTGGATGACGAAAGCGCGTTTTAAGACATTAATATTTAAAAAAAATACTTAAAAATCATGCGTCACTCATTATAAGTTTTTGCGATATTCCAGCAAAGCAATTACAATAAAATATACAATATTTCATATTTATTGCGATTTTTCTTACACAAATTACCCTTTATTTTCCTTAATTATACTGGTGTATGTTTACTAATCTCATAATTTGTCATAAATCTTTGTCATTTATATTAAATATCGCTTACATAGTATCGTTTGATACATTAGAAAGATTTATAGATAATAAATATTTAAAATGTGTATTTATAAATATTATTTGTGACCTGAGTTGTGTTTACACCGTTGAATCATATAGATGAACAAAGTCCGTTTGAAGATACTACTACTGTCTATAAGAAATAAAATGATGAAAGAATCATGCGTCTATCATTAACAGTTTGTGAGATATTTCCAGAAACGCAATTACACTTATATATATATGTGTATATGTATATGTATATGTATATGTATATGTATATGTATATGTATATGTATATGTAATTGTAATTGTAATTGTAATTGTATATGTATATGTATATGTATATGTATATATACACAAACTGCCATCAAACTGCAAACACAAATTACCCTTAATTTTTCTTGTAATTTATAGTAAATATCGCTTACACATTATCGTTGCATACTTAAGAAATATTTATGGATAACTCCGTGTTCGTAATAATAAACATTACAAGACTGACGCAGATTGCATGTAAATACTTTTATTAAATCGTTTCAATCATGAAAAATCAAATACGGCTTTTCTCCGTGCTATTTTCATTCAACTGAACTTCTGTACGCCCTTTTGACGGATAAATCTTTCATTAACGATTGCAACGTCTGAAGATAACATTTCGCTAAGTGATTAAAATCGCCATAGGCTCTCACACACGATTTTCGCTCAAAATAATAATTTCACAGAAACAATCAGTTTGTGAATCGAGTTGTTGTCTAACGCCCTGTTATGTGATACTTTGATTTTAGTTGCAATTCGCAAAGTGTCTGACTAATGTCGAATCATGACACATAACGTGCACAACAAAAAAGAGAAGTCACTATATGTACTCTATTTGACATTTTCGAACCATTATTCTTTGCATTATCGTTAAAACGCCCTACGTATCGCCGCGCAAAATCTTGTTGTTTTATTTTAAAATAAACTCGTATTTCCATACGACATAGCGTCTTAACAATTAACCAATAAATATTTATCACACGTTAAGTAACTATCCATTAATCGATATGTATCTTTTGTCATAGCATCTTATCAATGAAATAATGAATTATGTGTCTGGCTCCATTGGATCAGATCCGACTGTAGCGCCTACAAATGTCGCATCGCCGTTAAATGTCGCAGGCTACGAGATTTGTCGCAACGTTGACGATAAATGTCGCAAGGACCGACATATGTCGCAAATTCTACTGACGATAAATGTCGCAACTTTAACGATAAATGTCGCAAAAATTTCAACTGCCGATATATGTCGCAACATTAACGATAAATGTCGCACACCTTTGTAAGTCATGTTAAAAACGAAAACTTGAAGTAAAATGACTAAAACTTTAAGGTTAGATTTAGATTAACCGACGAGGTTCTTTGAGCCGACTTCCACCAGAATGGTCAGTTTTTAGTTAGTATTGTCCGAAATGGTCAACTGTGGTCAGTATTTTCCATAATTGTCAGCTGCGGTCAGTATTGTCCGAAATGGTCAGTTGTTGTCAATATTGACCCAATCAATTCTTATAATTCTTGGCTCGAGTAGCCAGTTGTTGATTTCCCTGTGCTAAATGGACTGCTGTTATCAAGATTGGCCAAATGTTGTAAGATGTGATAAAACTGTAACATTATTACAGCAACACAAATTACGATAAAATTGTATTGAATATTGTATGTTAGTTACATGACTGTAGTACATGTAGCATTATCTTAGTTAAGCTCGATTGGTCATTGTCGGCTCGGGTACTACTTACATGTACCCCGGGTACTCTTAAGTATACTTACATGTACCCCGGGTACGGTAAATATACTAAAACGTACCCGGGAAATTTAACGCTAAATCGGTCGTTGTCGGCTATTTTTTTAAAATAAATTATATACACATGTATGTCAATTTTCTGTAAAATGGCCTCTATATTATCGAAACTCATACTCACATAGCATGTTGACGCAGTTTTTTTTAAAGAGAAGTTTGTTTAAGATAATCGGAAGCGCGTTTTACGACATCGGGTTTTAGGCGGGAATACAACTCAGGTACAGTCTAATATCGACCGGGTACGATTAAGTATATTTACCGTACCCGGGGTACATGTAAGTATACTTAAGAGTACCCGGGGTACATGTAAGTAGTACCCGAGCCGACAATGACCAATCGAGCCTTAGTTAATGTATTACTATTTTGCAGACGCACTGGCATATGCCGGAGTTTGTACTGGCATACTGATGAACTGACTGAAGAATAATATGTTCTTTTTATTGTTTCGATATCGTTGCCTTCAATTAATGCTTAACATATAGGCAGCGGTATTCTATGTCGCCGGTTCACTGGCTCGCTGCAGAGTATCAATCTAGTGAAAAATACCTCATCCCCGTTTATCAGTGAACTTAGCCTTCTGTTAGTTATTTCCTTTACTTTCGTGAATATAAAAGTTTTTGGATAGTTACAGTGTCAAATATCATCCTCCGTTCACAGTAATTGTGTGTATATATAATCTGACACGAGTTCTCGTTTGACTTTCATACCATTTATTATTAAACAAGTTCAGAAATTTTGTTAGTAAGCGAGCCTCTGGCGAGCTTACTAACTAATTTCCTGGACGAGTTTAATAAAATATGGTATGGAATGACAACTCGTGTCAGATCGTTTTTATCACATGCTTTTAAACTAAATAAAATACATCTTAATTGACCAAACAAATGCTGATAGATCTAAAAGTTGTTTTTATATCGTGACGTCATTTCATGTTGACAAAGTCATTTCACCAAATGAAAGCAATGCGATTGGTTAGTTATTGATTCTGTAGCCAATGAAAACGCTTAAAAATGTTGTATTACACATGTGCAATGTGAAAAATACGTAATGTCTGTATTACATTGAAAACAAGGTATAGCATGTGATAAAATATGATTCAAGATATGAAGGTCTATTGCAAGGAAAATCAACAGGACACAAAATAACGAAACAATTTGTTTTTTATTTTACACTAAATTGAAAAACAACAAATAACTGCATGTTTCTACATATTGTAAGCAATTAGCAGTAAATGAATAAAAAATAATAAGTAAACAATAAATGTAGACATTATAATCATTTTTAAATAAAATACTGTAAAATACCAACAATGTCTTTGTTGATATGATGAAAACAATAAGGCATTCTTCGTGGGTAAATGCATATATATA
>VMBQ01008497.1:2389-37448 GCA_007657795.1 Dreissena rostriformis
TATATTAATTCAATTAACCAGCCTGCATTATTAATCGTGAATTCCGTAATAATTCGAAAAAAAAAAAACCAAATAGTGAACTAACAGATATTGCCAGCTTCATTATGGAAAGTCATGTTTTTCGGTCTTTTAACGTGTTGATGTTTCTTTTCGGTAAATGCTTGGTAATTATAATTATATTTTCAGCAGTATTGAAAACTATCGACACTATGTCTTAATTGAAATAACTTATACAGCTGGTGTCCGCCATAACTTATTTCACTCACTCACTTCGTCAGAAAAAATAAAAATATCTTTAGAATCATTATTTGTCATGACTTAGATGCCGAACTAAATATAGAGAACATAAGTATAGTATATGTATATTGCTTTAACAATAACACTCCTATTTTCTTTTTTGACAATAGGTGTGGTAGTTAACAGTATTCCTTACTAAAATACAGGGTACTATGGATTATCTTAGTATTATCGACTAATGATAACAAACATTTATTTGTGTCAAACACCCTTACTGTTGCCAAAAACTCTGGAATGAACTATATACATCCGTAGGGTGAAGACAAATATTCAGTTTCAAAGTTCATGTGTTCTTTGTTAAATACGTTCTTCAGCAGTATTTTTGCATCTACAATTCAGTTCTTGAATGCCATATACGTCTCTTAGGCTCATAATTGATTCACTACTTCGCTTTCGTTTAAAAGCCTTTTTTGTTAAGCGGGGTATATTTATCAATAATGTATACACACAAAATACAAATATAAATAGAGTGACGTTAAAGCTGCAGCAAGGGTAGATTTATCTTATTATTAAACAATGTAGTTGTTTATGGTGCGTCAACCGAACACAGTCTGGCATGACACACATACACTACAGACACCACAAAACAAACTAAAACAAGACATGCAAAAAACTAAAACAACTTGAAATGGCCAATTTTAAGTATTGGGGAAGTATTCAAATTGCTTTAAAGTAACTTCCGGCTAGGCTCTTTGCCGAGTCATTATGCGCGTAAGATCGAAGAGTTAATACAATTAATATCATAGTTGTTGCAGAATACGTTAAGTGAGTTATAGCAAGACCATGAAGTGTCAATAGACGTTCAGTGACTTATAGCGAGAATATGATGTTGCTATGTTCTTGAAGTGAGTTGTACCAAGAATATAATGTTCCAATGTGCTTGAAGTGAGTTGTACCAAGAATATGATGTTTCAATGTTCTTGAAGTGAGTTGTACCAAGAATATGATGTTACAATGTTCTTGAAGTGAGTTGTACCAATAATATGATGTTTCAATGTTCTTGCAGTGAGTTGTATCACAAATATTATGTATCAAATGTTCTTGAAGTGTGTTGTACATAGAATATGATGTTACAATGTTCTTGCAGTGAGTTGTACAAAGAATATGATGTTACAATGTTCTTGAAGTGAGTTGTACCAATAATATGATGTAACAATGTTCTTGAAGTGAGTTGTACAAAGAATATGATGTTACAATGTTCATGAAGTGAGTTATAGATGTTACAATAGAAGTGACGTGAGTTGCAATTGACGTGAAGTTAGTTATATAGCAAGAATACGAAATGCCTGATCTGTTAGCTTTTATAACACAAGATAAAGAGATTACTAAAACTGTGTGAAGTATTCTGACAAACAAAGACAGATATTTCACTCGATCATTTTTTTCAATGCGTACATTTAATTTTGAAGGTATTTCTGGCCCAAATGTATTTACGATAAATAGATTTTAATTTATTTTTGAAGTTGGTTACTCAAGTAATTAACCTCGAAATAAACAATCTTAAAGTCGGCAGTTGGGCAAAAAAATGGAGAAAATAATTCTTTATACATATTTTATTTATACCTTGTCAATAAACGTACATGTATCGAATCAATAAGTGCAGATTGCTTAATAACGTAACGATCAGTCGTTTTTACAGTCCTATTTTTTCTACGTTTGAATATTTTAAAGCATCTTCATATTATAATATCAAATATTAGGTAGCATGTCACGATGCTTGTTACGGTTGGTTCCTGCAACATTATTAAACTTCTAATATTGTTTCCATAAGCAGGGACAGATCATACTATAGGAGAAGCTCTCTGTCAATAATGTTTATATTACATCCAAGTGCTTTAGTTAACATGTTGCTTTCTTATTTCATGTGTGATAATTATAAATATATTACTTGAACACGCTACGTAGGATTCGAACGTATGACCTCCCGACAACAAAGTGCAAAACACATCCATGACTAACAACCATTGTTTCAAAATTAGCACATCTGAAAGGGATAAGTGTGGTTATTCAAGTATAATGTTATAATGGTAATGTGAGAGAAAAAAGCGAAAACAAATATGATAACTTTGGAAATTACAATACATAATAGGCGGCCTTCATTGAGAATCGGTCCACGGAAGTTATTTTTTTTATAATTCAAATATTATTAATTCATATATATTTTCAATATTTGTCAAACAATCTTAATGCAACAATCTGTAACGATGAGTTCAACGTTACAATTAGATGTACAGGAAAACGAGCAACATAATTTGGGTACCTGTCTAAAACATCTAAATATGTCTCGATAGAATCGAAGCAGACAAAATATTCAAAGCGTTATTTAGCTTAATAAAAACATATTTCGAACTCGAGCGTTCATGCACTCATATTATGTGAAATAAATCATTTGATCTTTGAATAGACTTGAACATTAATCCAAAATGCCTAGGGCGTATTCAATTCAAAATTCTTCTTGGTAATTGCGTGTCATGATGCAGACTAAATCGGAAGCTGCCAGGAACAATCAGTTATTGGTCTTGCTATCATACATACATAAATATTCGTTGATGTTACACCTTGTAGATAACACCTCGAGTCATTAAAGAATTTCCGTAAGTATGCAATGTCACTGTTTACCGGTAGGTCACTTCTTTTTCTTGCCATATTGCCAACACTTTGCTAACAGATAATGAATGGATCAAAGCGATCGATGCATGAATGTCTTATTGGTATATTAGGCACTGTACTAAACAGCCCTAGACGCAGTACTAAACAGACAAAAACGCAATCATAACTGTATAACCCTGATGGTCACCGCCTCGGAATAGTCCTTGTGAGTCTTCAAATAAATGCATATTTCTTAAGTGTGGTGTTGCGTTCTTTTTAGTCTTTCCATTTTAGTCGTATGTAGTTGTGTTGTAGATTTACAACGTCCTTGTTCTTATTTTAATAATACAATGATTGTTGTTGCTACCAGCTGAACTACTACTTTGAGAATAACTGATGAAAACATAGCTTAAATTAGCGCTTCACGTGTATAACTTTACGAACAATTTTTACCATGTAACATGTAATTGCATAAATAAGGTGCATTATAGTAATTATAAATGTTTAACACATTTTAAACGATAATTTGTATCTAAAGAAAATGTAAACAAAAACGATTAAAGCAGTAAGCTTTTGTTGTGTTGTCCGTGTAATATATTCGACGCTCAAACACGTTGCATGTTCACTCTTACCACTATAAATTAGTACGTAATCGCGTTTACATTTTTAGATTTACGTACTTGGATTCAATAAACATCAAAATGTTATGGCTTGAAAACAATGCGTCGACACTTGCGTGATCCCCTTGTTTCGGCTAATTAAGAATTCATTGCATCATGCAATTGAGTTTTTTTTGGCTGTGTAGATACGTGTGTATATTCATCATTTTAATCAGTTGTTGTCTGTTGTTTAGTAAACGATGAAACGCTTGTATTTCTAACAGGAATATGTAGTAAACCGTAGTATGACATATGTCTTGATATTAACTTTTATTGCAGGGCTACAGTTATTGCAAAATTAATACAGGATACAAGATGCATCAAGCAACTCGAATACATGTTTTTAATGTTAAATGTTCAGGCTTTGTCTTTGCGCTTGAATAGGATATGTTGTTCGAACCGAACTGACATTTTCATCTTTGAATATTGACTTTACATCAACCTCACCTAAAACCATTTTAATTATTTTACATGTATTAATGATGTTAAAATGCGTTCAAACACATGTTCTACATTTGTATACTCCTGTTCCTTTTTCCTGGCTACATGAAGAAAAAGGAACCGGTTGCGTATTCCCTTTTCAACCTTTATAATAAACTGGCATTTTCTTATTTTAAAACTAAGTTGAAAATGAACCAAAGCGTATCACATACCTTTGGAATACCTTGTCAAATAGCTCTACTATCATATTCATTGGGTACTGTCATGTCGTTTGGTTGCAAAATTCATAAGTTGCTTTTATGGTTTAAATAAGAAATATGGAACTAGTGCTTTATTCCTCATTTGTGAATTAATATATGAATTAAATTTCATTTAATAGTTTTATTTTGATTTACACAAGGGTTGCATGCATTTGCAATTATGTACTGAACGTTGTAGTGACGTTTATTTTGAATTGTCTGCTACGCATTTTATTTTTATTTTCAGTTCATAAATATTTATTGAAGAATCCCTTTTACACAAATCATCAACTTGTATTTCTTTTTTCAGCCACAAGTTCGCAATAAGTGTTATTTATTGTTGTTAATACTTTGTAATGCCTAATTCGTTCTTAATGGCAATCTGTGTAACTTTTTTTTTTAATAAAAGAACAGTTCTTTTTCGAAAGATATGTAAAGATGTGTAAATCGATAAGAGACTTTAAAATACGCAATCCGACTTTAATTAGTTATTCAATTGTCCCTAATGTTTCATTTTAAACAACTACTTGAATAATGCATTGAGAGTTTGATGGCAAGCATTGCATTAGCATTACGCTCAATCATTCAGGATCTTTGTCAATGTCTATGTGTTAATTGAATTTTTACAATGTTATTGTAGCTTCTGAATAACGTAAGGCGCATGTCATCATGTTCAACGGCATAAGTGAATATGATTTATGTTGTCAATTAAGTGTTGAATCGAAACGGTTTTTGACTCAGATTGTTTATTACTAATAAATAAGATTCATCAATCAAATGAAGTCCAATAGATAGGGAAATCGGAGATTCCAGACAATTAACAGGTTAAAGGGAGACTGTGCGATTTTTATATGTGTTCAATTTTAATATATTTATAAAATTATGTTACGATGACACAAAATAGGCAATAACAATTATACATTGAAGAGGAATTTCATAAAATGCAGAAAAGACAAGTTAGCGCTGGTTAAAGCCGATGCCTACACTTTTACTCGTATTTGTTAGAAAACAAAATTTTGTCTTTGAGTCGTATGAACACATCTGCACTTAAACTAAATTTAGATTCACATTGTTCATGCATTATATATATGCCGGCGAATTCGGCTGGAAGCCATTTTCAATTTCAGATTTAAATATCCGGCTTATTTCTTATTTTTCGACACATGATCTTCTTAACCTTTATTTTAATTTATATTGAAATATGTATAATAAGTTGTTCAAACATTTAAAACAAAATCATAAATATTTGACAAAATCGTTCGTGATTGTGTAATACACTAGCAAGACCAAATTCGACAGGCATTAAGCCTCTTCAGAAGTTGGTTAAAAACGCGATTATTTGTGATAATTGTACCTTACATTCACATTTATTTAATTTGGAGTTTGCATTTCAAGTGGCCCTTAAGTTGACATACAACTATCGATGTTGATAATTGATTGTTTTAGTAATTTATGATACCATCATTAAAAATAGTCCACTAGTATGGTTATAAGCATCGTAAAAATAGCGCGTTATAATACGGAATTTCAGTTCGTCGACGTGTTATTCAATGATTAATTTAGCATAGTGTGTGATTATTCTAAACAGGTAATACTATATTATAAAAAAATACATTTATCAAAGTACGTAAACTTAATACGGACAGAGACAATAAAGATAACAAGAAATTGAATTTGTAAATGCGTAATACTGCTTGTCTCACAGGCATTGCATTGTTTACGAGGAAGGCTACAAGTTCATAACCTCAAACTGAAGCGATCCTCACAAAAAGTGCATTGGGAAAAGGTCAACTAAAGATAACATGAAGTGAAAATATTGTGCAAACTAAAACCATTGGACAGCATGTGTCGTATGAAAAACAATTTTGCATAAAAATGTAAACTGCTTTCAAACAGATGCATGCACTGTATGTTAACTCTATGCAACTACAAATGCGAACTATTTGCGATTCTAAATGTGAACAATCTTCGAAAACATATAAACTATTTGTCAATAGATTTAAGTTCGGAGGGAATTAATTACGCCAAAAGGTTCATCTAGTTGGATGCATTGCATTTGCTAGGACTTAACATTCCAGTCAAAAAGCCCCCTCCCCACCCCAACTGGTCATACGATGCACCAGTAGCATTAAGCCGAGGGAATTTGAACACAAATCTGGCTCTGGGTTTGAGAGAAAGACCCCATATATAATATATTACGAAAAACGACGGTCTACCAATCTGAGGGACAATAAAACCGTGAAATATTTTCTCAGTTATGTAAGCAAATACGTACTTTCACAAGCGCGTTCATTATGAATTATTACAACAACTTTTGTTTGGCCGTTGTCAACAGTCAAAAGAAGATTGAACTGTAGCGGGAAAAAAACCCATATTAGACTTAACAATTGTTTGTTTACACTAACATGGTCGGTTTTATTTTGTTTCAACCCTTACTTTGTTTTTGTATTCAAAGATGAGTTTTCGACCAATTTTGCCTCTTTCGTTCATATTCGTTGTAAAATTACAAATTCAATTTCTTGTCATCTGTATTGCATCCGTCCGTATTAATTCTACTAACGTTAATTAATGTATCTTTATATAATCGAGATTGTGGTCATGATTCTTTTATTATCGAGATTGTGGTCATGATACTTTTATTATCGAGATTGTGGTCATGATCCTTTTATTATCGAGATTGTGGTCATGATCCATGCCTTGGAACATATTCAAAAGTAATTAAAACAGTATCGCTTCACAACATTTTTAGCTATTCCAAATACATTTATCCTTACCGATTGTTTTATTGAAGATTAAGTGACATCACCTGTTTAATATTACTCCCATGTGGACAATTGTCTGCACCTACAAACATAATTGAACCAACTTGCTTTTAACGGTTCATATTAAAATAGTAACGAATTCTTGGAGAATTTGTTATATCAAATTCGGTTTGTTATGCTACTGAAGTGTTATAATCAAACGTTCTGCGTTAAATACAGAGTTCAAAAAATGATGCTGTAGACATAACATTCAAGAACAAACAATACATATCTAAATTATGAAGTTGTTTTTATAATTAGCATAATGCCCATTGACTAAGAGTCATGCAATTCTTTAAAACTCTGACTAAGAAAACATGTTTTTACATTCACTATCAATTGATCCATGATATATATCCAATATATAGGTTGTTCATTTTCAACGCGGAAATGAATTTCACACACGCATTTTCTTCAATCTTTGATACGCCAACAGTTGGTTCTGTCAATCATCGCAGGTGGTTTGATTTTAAATGCTGTCTGCGCTTTTATACTGCACAATATTGTATCACTGGTAAGTTTAATGTGAACTAAATTCTTAGTTCGTATATTTATTGTGTGTTTTGTAATGTCGACAACTTAGAGTTTCAATTTATCGAACTTCATGCATATAAAATCAATGTGGTTACGCAAATATTGCACATTAAGACGAATTTTCTAAACACGTGTTTATCCATACTAATCATTTATTATTCTATGTTTGCATAGACAAACATTTGGAGAACAAGTAGTCATTAAAATAGTGACAAATGTAGGCATTTATGCTATTTTGTGCCTTTCACTTCTTACACTTGTGTCATACTCTTACCGCATATGTAAGCCAAGACAGGTTCAAAGCCCCTCTGCACTGTGCTCCTTGTCTTACGCACGAAAGGGTGTACATGTTCAGAGTAGTATCTAGCCAAGACAGGTTCAAGGCCCCTCTGCACTGACCTCCTTGTCTTACGCACGAAAGGGTGAACATGTTCAGAGTAGTATCTAGCCAAGACAGGTTCAAGGCCCCTCTGCACTGTGCTCCTTGTCTTACGCACGAAAGGGTGTACATGTTCAGAGTAGTACATTAAGCACATTTATATGATACACCATTGCTTTTACTGTTCTAACTTCATTGTTTTCTTAACAATTAACACTATTTGATTATATATGTTCAAATAAACTGTGGTGATGTTAAAACAAATACTAAAACTATGGAATGAAATAGTAAATTGATACTAGGTATTCTGCTGAACAATATTGTTCGTGCGGATTTCTCATGGAAATATATAAACAAAATATCAATGTAATGTGTTTTCCATATTACTGAAACACTCGGTGACATTATTCACGTTTCTTATTTATTTAAGGTAAAATGTTGGTGAATGTTTACCGTTATTAAGAAAGAAGTCAAATAAAATTGTTATAAAACATTATCAATTTTTCCTCGCGTGGTTTATTTGGAAGTAAATCACCTGTGTGTTCCGTAAAATAGGACATGCTCGTCCCCAGGATTGAAGTACAACTCTACAAAAAAGTGTAGTAATCGCATTTACATGGAAATGTTTGATGAATAAGTACATCTAAATTTTCGTAGAGAAACATATTTTATTTTAACGTCCTCATCGTTATGAATAAAAAAAGACGTGCGTGAATTACTACTCTACAAACGTAAACCATGAGATTAATACGGCAAAGTGTACCGTCTATTAGAGTCTCAATGTTTGCCAAGATGGAAACACAATACCATTAACCGATTGAATTGGAAAAGGATTCATATGGGCTTCTCTCTGAGGTTTTAACTAAGCAAAAGTGATATAGCAGGAGCATACACATTTCGCACTTCATCTGACGTTAATAATTTTATTTATTATAGTACACTTCTTTGGTGAATGTTGTGTTTTCCTTGATTTTTTACAGAATACAGAAAATGCGTGTCAAACAATAAGTTTTAAAAGTCTGTAATCATGCGATAATTTATTAAATTAATTCATTTAATTTATCTAAACATGTAAGTGAAACTTTAGTGTTTTCTTTAATACTATGCCGATGTTTGACAACTTTTATTATCCATTATTTGTTGATAAACTGGTTCATAAAAAATGACACATATACGTTATTGTTTCTATATGTTTGCAATATTCGGACAGTATTAGATTAACGGTTATTCACCCGTATTGTCTTCTTGCAACATTAAAAAACGATCCTGTAGTAATATATATGTGGTGGTATGTAACCTACGCCTGATGTTTAGGTACCGCTATAAATGACACAAGCACATAGTACGTAAGTCACAAATGTCCTTATCGTGGCCCTACATTTTTGCAAATCTTTGATTAATTACAGTTTACTTTTTACGTTGCAATAAGCTGTTGCGTGTCGCAGTTCATATATTTAACGTGAATCGTGTAAATGCGTTACAAAGCAATCTTTTGCAAATTGATGAATTACATTGGACTGTGCACGTTGCCAGTAGCTGTTGCGCGTCGTGGTAATTATATTTAACGTGAATCATGTAACGTATAATAAAGAAATTTCCAATAATATGCCATGGTATCGTCGTAGTGTCTGACACTTGTAGTTTTCTAAACGTTGCCTTTAGATGTTATCTTCGGATGGATACATAATTGTGTCGGGTGTATTCCGACTGCGATGACTTGGCCTGCCTAAAAAATGTGCAAAACATAAACAAAAACACGAATCGAATACATGGTACTTTATAGACAATGAACAAAGAATATTAATTGCATTGCTATTACCTTTGTGTAAATGGCTTAATAAACAAGTTAATCAGTACAAACTGATGGATGCTCCCCGATAATGAGCTTTATCAATGTATAGGTGTATTGAGTGAAGACAATGTCGCATATCAAGTTAACTCATATTCAGATCATTAGTGTCTGAGGTATCGCACCGACACGTAGGGGAAACAGTTATTATCAAAGGGAAATAACTAACTGAAAACTAATTCGACCGATGAGTATATGCATGTCCTTCTTGTATGGATGACGGGCCCACGCAAATTCAATTTCATTAAAATTAGATTTCGGATTAACGGACAAAGTGGCAATAATATGCTTTATCTTTTCGGAGTGAGTTCGATTCCAATATTTACATATGCATTTTTCCTTGTTTGTGATTTTTTGTGAAAATATTTTGTTTTGTCTTGTTTTGTGTTTTAATGTGTATCAAATATATTATAGGTAAATGTGTATTTCAATTTATTCCCAACCGATGTGGCTGCATCGTCAGTGGCCGCGCATGTCGAGTCGTTTGCGGTTTCTGTTCCTTCGTCACTTTCATTATCAGCATCACTGGCATCATCATTAGACCAGTTGAAGTCGTCGTCGGATGCCTCTTTATAGCGTCTTAAGCCGCGATATCCCGTTTAGCTAGACATTTAGCGTCATTTAAACCAAAAATTGGTAGCAATATTAAAAATTAAAAAAGCTTTAATTATTTAACTTTTTTGGCGCTAACCTACTCTTAGCAGGGTTTAAAAGTGCACTACCAAGTATATCTGAGTGAACACATTTTAAATCGTTATAAAAACATTTTTGCCGGCTAAAAAGATAAACGGGTAAAGTTAATATGTGTTTACTGATACTACTTTTAAGCCGATGTTTTTATCTCGGAGGGGATTATAATGGTGTTTTATAAAACATTTAGTTATGCATTTTTTTCACAAACAAAACACACGACATTTGTTCTCGCGATCAAAACACATTTGTACATTCAAGTAAAATAAAATAAAAATTGAACCTGTCTATCTGTCTTTATTTGTTTAGTGACGTGGACTATATCAATTGAGTATACGTATTTATTTCAAAATAACGACTCCATAGTTCATGATAAAATAGAGAATATTGTTTGGATTTGGTGGAATATTTTAATTAACGATTTTCATAGAAACAAAGATAAAATGTGAGTTACTAGTACTATGCCCATATGTATGTTTAACATCGGACCGTCCAATGCGGACACTGCATGAATTGTAAAACACAACAAATGAATTTTTTTACTTCAAGACAGGAGCGCAATCTGCTAAATCTTTGAAAAGCTCGACTTACTCATATTGTTTCTTAAATGTTGTAAAGTCCCACCACTTATGTTTCCATAAAGGAACTATGAATATCTCACTGGTTCAACAATTGTCTGCAGCAGTAACGGTATTTTTACAAAATATCGGAAATATGTTAACCTTAGTATTATTATTATGGTTGACGAACCAGGTATCGAAAACCTAAGAAATTACGTTAAAATTGAAAACACTTAAAGTTACAAAAACAATTTGTTTTAACAAATGACTAACAGTTCAATCATTTAATAACTTATCTGTAAAGTTTTCCAGCAAATATCCTTCAAGAATTCATTACAATGATTCCCTGGTTATTTTCAGCTCTAGCAGACAAAACAAAACGAAGGCCGATGTAAACATGACGTATTACCGGACAGTTCATAAATACTAAACCAGTGAATATAAACAAACATGAAACTGAATATTTATTATTGAAACATGAACATTAACAAAATTAGAAAAGCATGAGCTTTGAACACAACAAAAAACAAGTCTATTTCACTGCAATATTATGGCTTGGACAAAATAACAGGTAATTTCTTCTGACAACATTTGTGGCTGTGCAAAACTTCAAGTGCGCCCACTGGCTACAGTTATCAAAGTCACACTTGGCCCACTTCACAAATAGCAAGGATACAGTTTGCAAGTTTATTTGGCTGAAAGCGGCTGCATACGCAACAAGTTTCATCATCATCCTCAGACGATTCAACATCAGTGTTTAGATTGGAGGGTCCAGGCTCTGGGTAAGTGTGTTGTTTTGTCGATTGGTTCTTATTCAGTTGTTTGTTCCTTGTTTCTGAAACTGTTGTTTTTGTAGCCTGCAGCTTGGAATGTTTGTTTGATTGTTTAGTGTGTTGCCCGTTTTTCTGTTCATTTGTTGTTTTAGCTCTTTCTCTTAGTGTTTGTTCAATTTACGGATCTGTTATTTCATTGCCAGATGTAAATTCATGAATGTTGTTCTTTTTCTTTCCATTGTTGAATTCTTTCTTTTTGTTAATGACAACTTCCGCTTCGTTAAAGAAAACATCAGGATTTCTATCATGCATGTTTCTGTTGATTTCAGGATAAGATGGTTCAGCAACATATGGTAGCGAAGGAGTAAAATGGTTCTTTCTAACAGCTGACTCGTCAACGGGAAAAACACCCGATTTTCTGAAGGCATATCGAAGATTTTCGACAACAAATGCTGCTACATAATGATATGCAGCAGATCCAAGAGAAGCAAAATTGTATCTTGTTAATCTTGTAAAAGGATTTTCTCTGATGAATCTGTGACACATGGAAATGTAGATTTTTTGAAGGGGTCCAAAACAACCCACGTCAAGGGATTGAAGGACATGGCTTGTGTGGGTCGGTAAGATGAATAGAATAATGTTATTCTTCTTTGCCCAATCCAGTACCGGAACATTAATGTGGTTTTTATGGCAATCAAGCAGAACAATGATAGGCTGTTACTTGTCCACTCTTTGCAAATATCTGAGGAATGGGTGTCCATGTAGTGAATTTGACCAGCCACTGTCAGACATTCACCCTGATGACCCGTGTGTAGACGCTTGCAATTGAGGCGTTGCTTTTAAAAACAAAGAAGGGTGGAAGCTGTGTGCCTAATGCGTTGCCTCATCCAATGTTTGTTATAACGAAGGACCTTGACGAAGTAACTGCTGATGACTTCAATGTGACACTTATAATGATTGGTGGGCAATGCTCTGTTTGGATACCTTTTTCGCCTATGTTATAGGCACACTCAGGTTTGTTGAGGAGGTCATGTTTTTCAACGACGCTCATCAAGTTGTTGAAGTATTCGTGAACACTGGCCTCTGATGTGGCTTCAGCTCTGTAGTTGGAAAGTCCCCTTGGACGAACAACTAGCAACTCAGGCCATCGCTGCTGGAAACCATTTCACAGACAAAGGATTATCATTTGGCATCTTACCAAGGAACACTGCATAGTTTGTAGCACTTGCTACAACTTCACTGATGGTATAACCATACCCAAAGACAGCCTTTTTGACTTGACATGGTCTACTAGTTTGACCTCTTCTTCCTGAGAGAAGAGTGGAGCTGGTACGGGTTTGAGGCATTCGGGGTCAATAACCCCTTTTACACGGTCCCATAGTGTAGTATGGGGAGCACCATTCTGTTTTGCAACAGTTCCTAGTGGCAAGCCACTGTCTTTAACTTTCAGGTATGCATTGTGAAGAGCTGTTGAAGAGTAAAGACCTCTATGTTTAATTATCTTTTTAGGTTTTGACTAAAAAGAAAAAGAAAAGAAAACACTTTAGGTTTATGATGATCAATGGTCAAGAAAGAAAAAGCTGATTTTTTTTTCGGAACTGTGCTGTAGCTCCACGTGAAAGAGCGATAACAAAAACAAAGTCAAATGACTCACGTGACCCGGACTCGGCGAAAAAATCTGCGTCTGCTGCAATCAATCTTGCAAACGGAAATATGCTTTTTGGTGTGTAAATGCATGTTTTGATTATTGCATTAACAAAGTAATAGCAAAAAAACACACAAAACCGTGTAAATAACAATAAATGCATTCCTTTTATCTGTTTTCGGCGCATTTGTTTCAAGCTATGTAGGCAAGTAGGTCATGGACTTCATGTTCGACCATTAATTTATGGATGTGATGTCATGAGCACTTTGACGCATGCGCATACAGAACTGAAACAAAACGTCCGAAAATAGGTGCTGTTCAATAGCAGGTTCTTATACGATATATATATATATATATATATTCGGTAATTCGATAAATCAGTCGCAGTTTAAAGGAACTCGTTAACAGATTTGGGAATTGTATAAGTGTGTCATTAAAAGTGTTAAATTTAAACATCGGAAAAATCTTGATTAAGTTAATGAAAATACAAGAATTTAAAAATGGGGAAAAAGAGCACAAAAGCCTTAACCGTGATTTGAACCGGCAACATTTTAATTGAAAGGTTATCGTCTAAAAATACCGGCTATCCTGACCGTGGCTACAAAAAGGGTGTTGTGCAGCCTTAGAACCGATATTTGTTACAGAAACTATGTAACCTCGCGTTGTACAATGCACTACAATTGACTATTTCGTTTCAGTTGTGGTATATTGCATATAAGTTCAGCCTTTTGAAACAAGATTTAAATGACCGAAATTCATAAGAATATTATATATAAAAAAACTTGTAATCAAACACTAAATTGATTTTTAAATAAGCTATCGCTGGTGTTACGTGTACGTTCTCATATAACGGTCAAATGTGACTCATTTAAATATAAACCGCACTTGATAGAAGTAAAATGGTATTTACATAATCATTTATATAACTTCAAGTGAAAGCAATTTCTCAAATAGAATTGTAATATGACAAATTACATTAACCGTCGTTTACTGTTATCAAGAAATGTGCGCGTCGATGTTAGTCTCACTGCACAACGATCTCCATGATACCCATAGGATTAAACCTTCCGGTCAAATTATTCTAAAATTTAAATGTTTCATATCTAGAGGTACGCCAAGGTAAAACTTGGTGCATATCCCGACATGTAGTCTGGTACTTAACTTATACAAAGGATTGTCCTGTACCAGTGCTATCCTGATCGAGGTCAAGTTTGCAGAATAACACCATTGTTATTTCCTTTACAACAATCGGATTACCAGTACATTTTTAACAGGTGTTTCGACGGGTCAGATAAATAAGCAATAACCTTCTCTTAAATTTCAAACTGATTTCAAATCTTGTATTGAAAGTAATGTTAAATACATATCTTTCGACAAATATGCGTTTATTTGCCAAACAATTCTGTTATTTTACAGATTCAGCATCTTTAAAATTTATGACACCTTCCTTTTTAGGCACGTTCTGTAAATTGGTGGATGGCTAATTTATTAATGCAATCTTCACAATATATTGATAAGATTTACGCTCAAGTTCAATATGTATTGCGAATTTTCCTTCACGTGTCTACATTTATCCGACCCAATTAATAGCATCCTCTAACGTATTTAGAAGACACACGCTGTCAGTTTAATAGCGTACAATTAATGTTCACATTTATTTGCAGGTGTGGATTCATAATGTAAATATTGATATCTGGAGACTGTCTGATAAGTGAACGAAAATAAATCGAACCCAAAACGACAACCATGCTAAAACGTCAGATTATTTCCAACTAAAAGCTTGATTAATGGATGCTGGATAATTTTGCCATTATTTTTGCTAAGTTGTTTAATTAACTTGTAAGCTAAGGGTAGGTTATAGCTGTATTTGTTAATACGAATAAATGAAAATGCTTTAAATGAGTAAAACACATAAATCAGTAAATGTTATATGCATTCCGACACAGAAAGGAATGTAATACAGGCTGAACCATTGTGTTGGCATCCTTTTGTCTGCAAAATGTTATAGAATGTCAGAAGAAGACAATGTTTTTTACGTTTCGCATTGCTAAATTCCAGATGAATATACAAATAATGTTGCAAATACGGACTCGCTAGTGTGATTAAATAATCCCTTTTTTGTTAAAAGAGTATTTTTAGTTGCATATGTTAATCTCTTGTAAAATTGCACAATTGTTTGAGTTTCAATTAATCAGACTTTCTATCTTTACGTGCCCAATATAGCCCACTGATTTGCAAAGAAATTGTGTGAGGGAATCCGGCACTGTATGGAAAGGTAGTTCGGTATCCCAGACACGCATATCGTATCTAGTGAATGTCGTTTTGATTTAATCTTAATGACAAACACATGTCAAAAGCTTGAAACGCTGCCTCATGTGGAAAATAAGTTTATACATAACATTTTGTAATAATCATTACTTAAAATAATATATATATGACCGGGATATAAATTACATCTAACAAAGAACTGAAAAAATTTCTTTTAAAATTACAAATTGCGTTTAATGTCGGATGTGCCTTTAATTATGCATACTGGCCAAATATACAGTGACGTGACTGTTGGACCTCAGATTGTTCGGTCGCTAATAATGTAAAACTTCTAAATTTCTCAACATGTGTCGTGTTTTCTTATAGGGTTAAATCGAAATTTGATAAGGTATTATGTTTACAAATTTTAATTTAATAAGTCTTCTTTTAAAGCCGGCAGAGTTGATGTTGGTTTATTTTCCCATTTTTGTTATGTGTCGCAAACATGTGATTGTGAGTCAAAATGTGATGGTATTTATGTTAGATGTGCAAAACAATTGGTCAAAATCGGTCAAGAAATGCCCAAATTCAGTACAAAGATAGGGCTTTTCAATTTCTGTCGATGGACAGAAATGATCTAAATTTAAACAGGGTCACATGTTAAACCACGTGAACATTGCATCATTGTTAACAACGCCATTTGCCATGGAGAAACCGTGTTATTTGGTAGTTCTTCTTTGTTTTGAAAAGCGCGGAAGTGGAAATCACGTGAAATTGGCGCTCACGTGACCCAAAGCGTGCATACGTCACAGGTTAATAATAGTCTTGAGGATTCCGTTATGTTCATGATAAGGTTTCGTTTTTGTTATGCTTTTGGCATTTTTTGACACAATTTTTGCGAAAATCAGTATGGAAGAGTTAAGTTTTCGAATGTATCGGACGAATACTGATCAATTCTGGGCAGTTAAGAAAACCAAATTGTTGTGAAAAATATCAACTCGGCCGGCTTTAATTATGTGTACATTGTATACCTGAATTGTATAACATTGCGCTTGAGTAAACTAAACGATGTTATCAAATGGATTTCATGTGTTGTCGTGTACAAGGACAAAGGATGAAACAAATGGATGAATCATTGACACCAATTGATCTGCATTCAACCATGTGTTTACATGTTTTCATTAATATTCTGCCTGCTTGGTTCAAGTAAACAATAACACAGTCAACGTTGCACGACTACTTACCTGTAATAAAATATGGTACATTGTACAAATTGTATTGATAGCTAAGAACCATTCTCTTTGAAAACTACCGAATGAAGTATTTGCTCTCTAAGCCTGCACTCTTCATCATGTTAAATTCTTCCATTTGGTAACCACTATTTTGTCAAATATCATCAACTGAACACATTCAAATTGTATTACAGGACACAATAAAGAAAAGGAGTAAATGGGCTTTAACTCAATAGTTTGATTTTGAGAAGTTTTAGTTGAAAGTTTTTTAAAGTCATTCCATGATCAAGTTATATTTTCGAATAGCAAGTGCTTTATGGCAAATTTTACCTAGTCGAATTATTATTTGTAGATAACATAAATAATATTCACACATAATAACAATTTAGCAACATGTAACCACAGTTTTAATTTGCATTGTGCGAAATAATTACCGTACAGTTATAATGCATATTCACCGTCCGCCCGTCTTTTACTTGATACTGAAGGGTCATAAGCTGTCATATTGACCTTCTTCGGTGGTTAGGTCAATGGCGTCTTTCAACCAGCTTACTGTGCTTTCGTAACAGGATCGAAAATATGCAGCCAAGTCTCGGCGGTGGTTCTTAGTATTTATAAAATAGTTTTGAAATCTGATAAGGAACAGTTCAAGCGTTCCAATATTACCTCTTATAGCTTTATCGCTTTGTTTATATCAAACCTACATACTAAACCATGTAGATCATGGGCGATTTTTTTTCTTCCGGAAAACTATTACAACAGCAAGGTCGAGCACGGTAAGCAATGTCCTTGGTAACGTCAGAGACTTTCGATGTTACCACAGGCTACAACAAAGCTTCCACCAACGCATTCCGCCCTGTTCAAATAGCTTCAAAGAGAAATTCATTTCGACCTAATTTTCAAGTAATTGTATTAAATTAAATGCAATTAACCAGACGTCATTATTAATCGTGAATTCAGTAATAATTCGAAGAAACCGAAATGGTAAACTTACAGATACTATCAGTAGCATCATGGAAAGGCATGTTTTTGGTCTTTAACGTGTTTATGTTTCTTTTCGGTAAATGCTTGGTAATTATAATTATATTTTCAGTAGTTTTGAAACTATCAAAACTATGCCTAATTTTTAATAACTAATACAGTTGGGGTTTAGTGGTTATTTCACTCACTCATTTCGTCAGAAAAATGAACATATATTAAGAATCATTATCAGTCATGATTTAGGACTGAGATGCCGTAATAAATATAGCGAACTTAAGTATACATGTAGTTCATGTATATTACTACAACAATAACACTAGTATTTGTTGCTTTGACAATCGTTATGGCAGTCAGCAGTATACCTTACTGAAGTACATGGTTTTGTGGATTATCTTAGTATAATTGACTAATGTAAACAAACGTTTATTAGTGTCAAACATCCTTACTGTTGCCAAAAACTCTGGAATGAACTACATACAGCCAGAGGATGAAGACAAGTATTCAGTTTGAATGTTAATGCGTTCTTTGTTGAATACGTTCTACAGCAGTATTCGAAAAAGGTTGACAATAATAATATTTACACAAAATCCACTAAAACTTAATATATATAAATACATATTAATATTTGATTAAATACAAATACATTCCGTGGACCATTTTTACATGAAGGATTATCATGTTTTGTCATTTCTAAAGTTGTCGTCATTTTTTTTCTTTTGTCTCTATAACATAACACTTGTAAAACCACACTTATGCTATATTCATAAATCTTTTTGTAAAAGGAAGGGATGTAGTTGATACGTGATCGTAATTTCATTTCATCGTGCCTCAAAAGTTGTAACTCTGTTGCTCTAGTCTCCTTCCTACCATTTAGTAATTAAATAGTTATTAAATTGAATGTATTTTAATTCCCGTTTATTACTGTTTAATTTTAGTTTCAATGCTATAAGGTTTAATTTTATTTACACTTATATGTATCATGAATATTGCTGGGCCAAGTGTGAGGTTGAGCGCTCTATAACCGATTTAACCCCCAGTGCTTAGCATTGACCGTTCCAAGGCGATGACCCCAGCTTGATTCTTCTACGTGTATATGTTGTTACGCTTTGTGCCGTACTGTACAGTTTTGGCAATTGGTTTCTTGCCATACATAAAGGACCAGGAAGATGTGTATGATAAAAAAGCAATACTGCTGCAGCTTCTGGAGTTTCACTTTTTTATATTATAAGCTTAAAAGCACTTGGTTGTTATATAAGCATTCTTGTCTGAAAGCTTCGCTTAGCATGGTATCTCTGCTTATGAAAACCATATTATAAGTTCAATAATAATGCAGGAACCGACCGTAACATGTATAGTGACATGATGCCTACATATTTTATATTATGATATAAAGGAGCTTTTGAATATGGAAAAGTAGAACGATAGGACTGTTAAACACCCGTTATTAAACAATCTGTTCTTATTGATTCGTTACATGTATGTTTATTGAATAGGCATTTATAAAACAATGTATATAGAGTTATGTTCTCCAATCATTATACCGCAACTGCCGACTTTAACATTGTTTATTTCGAGGTAAATTGAGGAACGTACTTAAAAATGAATCTGCATCATGTTACGCCATTACTAAGAAGAATGTTTATAGCTATTAAATTCGTCATAGGCATTTTTAAATTAACGTTCAAGTCTGTTAAAAGATAAAAATGATGTATGGCACATTATATGAGTGTATGAACGTTCGACATCGAAAACAGTTTTTGCTAAGCTAAATAACACCTAGAGTATTTTGCCGGCTTTGATTATATCGAGACATTTCTAGATGTTTTAGACAGGTAGCCGAAATATGTTGCTCCAAGTCATGTACAATCTTCTTGGTAATGGCGTATCATGTTCGAGAGTAAATCGGAAGCTGCCAGGAAAAATCAGTTATTTGTCTTGAATGTATACATCAATATACATGAACGTTGATGATGTACCTAGTAGATAACACTTCCATTCTTCAAAGAATGTGCGTAAGTATGAAATATCACCATTTACTGGTAGAGCAATTCTTTTTCTTGCCATATTGCAAACAATATGCTACCTGATTGTGTATGGATCAAAGCGAGTGATGTTTGAATGCCTTAATGTTGCATTAGACGATGTAAGTCCGAATTCACTGTATTTCTTTCTTAAAGCGGGACTGTACGATTTTTACATGTGTTAAATGTTAATATATTGATTAAATTATGTTACGATGACTCAAAATAGGCAATAACAATTATACTTTGAAGACGAATTTCATAAAATGCAGCAAAGACATGTTAGCGCTGGTTAAAGCCGATGCCGACACTTTTACTCGTATTTGTAAGGAAACAAAATTGTGTCTTTGTGTCGTTTGAACGAATCTGCACTAAAACTAAATTTAGATTCACATTGTTCATGTATTATATATATGCTGGCGAATTCGGCTGGAAGCCAATTTCAATTTTAGATTTAATTATCTGGCTTATTTCGCATTTTTTGACACATGTTCTTCTTAACTTTTATTTTAATTTATATTGAAATATATGTATACTAATTTTTAATACATTTTATAAAAATTCATAAATATTTGACAAAATCGTACAGTCCCGCTTTAATATGAAAATCTTCATCTTCTGAAACCTCAGTTCTATCAAGAGGCATAGCATATTATAGCGAACGTAAGATACGTTGATGCTAAAACAAATCATCCGCGAACAAACTTCCAATACCTTGAAATATTCGGTTTAAGCCGACACAGTGAACGCAATTTTTAGTATTAAAACACCAGTCATTATAGCAAGAAACTATGAGTATGTTTATAGATTGCTCGATGTGATAATTAATTTCACATATTTTTTATTTTGAATAATGAATACCTAAATACTTGTCTCGGTAAATCATCACTGGTATATTTGTGGGGAACGCTTTCTACGGAAACACTTCAAAGCAATTCAGGACATGTGTATTGGTGTACTTCATCTAAAATATCAACACTAGGTGTGTTCTGGTAACATAGATATAACAAAATACCAAAATTCTCTTTTTTGTTTTATAGTGGAACAATATATGCAATCATGTTCATGTACCATATTTGTGTTCGTGTGTCGATTTTGTTGCGGGAAATTAAAATGGAATATATTGTTCCACAAAAAAACACAATACAAACGAGCATTTTGTATCTCGTTAAATCTTTAAAAAAAATGGCTATTGCTATATAGAACGCTGAATTTTATGTGTTAACTTTATTTACGAAATACTATACGAAATACTCGTTGATTTTAAGTGTTTATGGGGCTTTAACAATAGCTTTTGTCAAGTTGGTAACTCAAGACGAATAACTGCTAATGATTCATATAATTATGTTATTTTGTAAGTTGTTGACCTGTTAGTTTGAACTTCAGTTACAACATGCATGTTTACGGAATCTTCAGCTGCACCATCAATATATACAGTACAGTATAGCACGGTATGCAAGTGAAAAAATTGCCAGTTTAAACAGACAAAAATGCAACATAACTGTCTAAAGCTGGTGGTCATCGCCTCGGAATGGTCATTATAATATAAGTCCCCAAATTAATGCATATTTTATAATACATATTAGTGTAGTGTGTTATTATAATAATTTTGGCCATATTAGTCCTTGTTCTTATTTCAATAAAACAAGGATTGTTGTTGCTACCGGCTTAATAATTATGTGGGCCCTGCTTTGCTGGACTATAACTATAATTGCTTTAAATAGTATATATAAATAACTATAATAATTCTTTGAGAATAACTAACGAAAAAAGTGCTTACTTTAGCGCTTTAAGTGTGTAACTTTCCGAACCAAGTTTCATGTAACATGTTATTGCCTAAAAAAGGTGCCTTATAATGAGGGAGGCGGTAAACTACAACGGGCGAGGCATGGTATGGTATTGCGCAAGGGGTGGTTAGAGGGTTAGGGTTAGTGTTAGGGGTCGGGTTAGGGTTTGGGTTAGCCTAAACCCAACCCTAACCCTAACCCGACCCCTAACCCTAACCCTTACCCTAACCCTTTTTTGGGTTATCACCCCTATACCATGCCTCGCCCGTTGTAGTTTTCCGCCTCCCTTATAATGATGATAAATAATTTTACATATTGAAAACAATAATTTGTATGCCAAGAACATTTAAATAAGAACGANGCTGGAGTATAACTATAATTGCTTTAAATAGTATATATAAATAACTATAATAATTCTTTGAGAATAACTGATGAAAAAAAGTGCTTACTTTAGCGCTTTAAGTGTGTAACTTTACGAATACAAGTTTCATGTAACATGTTATTGCCTAAAAAAGGTGCCTTATAATGATGATAAATAATTTTACATATTGAAAACAATAATTTGTATGCCAAGCACATTTAAATAAGAACGATTCAAGGCAGAGCACGCCCATTGTGTTGCCGATATAATATGTTCGACGCTCAAACTCTTTGCACTTTCAGTCTTAACACGATAAATAAGTATGAACTCGCGTTTGTGTATTCTGCTTTACTTATATTATCTTACGGGTTACAAAATTATATACGATCGAAGGCACAAACAATGTTTTGCGGTTATGTTACCTTTTTTTAAAGAATTGTTTATGTATCTACTTGGCTTCAATTACCATCGAAATGTTATGGCTTTAATTCGTCGAACTTGCATGATCTTCATAGTATTGCTAATAAAGACGTCATTGTATCATGCAATTGCGTGTTGTTTTCTGCCAGTGAAGATACATTTGTATATTCCTCATTTTAATCAGTTGTTGTCTGACGTTTCATATTTCATGACACGTTTTTCTAACAGGAATATGGTGTAAACTTAAGTATGACATAAACCTTAATATTTACTTATATTGTAGGGCTAGCGTTATTGCAAAATTAATACAGAATATAATACGCGATCTCTCAAGCAATTCGAATCAATTTATTTAAAAGTTATATATATTGATAAATGTTCAGGCTTTGTCTTTGCGCTTGAATAGGAATTCTTGTTACAACAAAACTATCATGTTTATCTCTGAATATTTAATATCAAATACTCGTAAAATGTATACACTTATTTTACATTTATAAATGATGTAGAATGCTCTCTAATACATTTCTTTTTTTTAAACTCCAGTTCCTCTTTTCCGGCTGTAAAAGAAACAGGCGACCGGTTGCGTATTCCTTATTTAAACCTAATACGAAACTGGCATTTTCTAACTTAAAAAATTACTTGTAAAGGAACCAAAGTGTATAAAATACCTATGGAAATAATTGTTAATGTAGATATGATAATACATTTTGACTTGTCGAATAGCTGTACTATAATATTCATAGGGTACCGTCATGTCGTTTGGTTGCAAAAATCAAAAGTTGCTTATAGTGTTCAACTAAGGAATATGAAACTAGTGCTTTATTCCTCATTTGTGAATTAATATATGAATTAAATGACATTAAGTTTTATTTTGATTTACATAAAAGTCGCATACATTTGCAATTATGTAATGTACGTTGTAGTAACGTTTATTTTAAATTGTCTGCTACGCGTTGTTTTTTTTATTTTCAGTTCATAAATATTTATGGAAAAATCCTTCTTACACAAATGATCAACTTGTTCTTCTTACTTCTGCCACAAATTCACAATAAGTGGTATTAATTGTTTTTAATACTTTGTTATGCTTAATTCTTTCTTAACGTCAATCAGTATATATATATATTTTTTATAAAAGAACAGTTCTTTTTCGAAAAATGTGTAAAGATGGGTAAATCGATAAGAACCTTTAAAATACACAATCCGACTTTTGTAATTATCCAATTGTCCCTTATGTTTCATTTTAAATAACTACTTGATTAATGCATTGAGTGTTAATGGCAAGCAGTCCACTAGCATTACGCTTAATAATTCATGATGTTTGTCAAGGAAAGCATACAGATTTCAACGTCTAACTAATTATGTGTTAATTGAATTTTTACAATGGAATTGTAGCTTCTCGTGAATAACGTAGACGCATGTCATCATGTTCAATGGTATAAGCAAGTATGATTTATGTTGTCAAATAAGTGTTGAATCGAAACGATTTTGACTCAGATTGTTTATTACTAATGAATAAGATTCATCAATCAAATGAAGTCCAATAAAGAGGGAAATCGGAGATTCCAGACAATAAACAGGTTAAGATCGTGATTGTGTAATACACTAGCAAGACCAAAGTAAACAGACAGTTGAGGCGCTTTCAAAAGTTGGTCTAAAACGCGATTAATTTGATAATTGTACCTAACATTCACATTTATTTTATTGGGCGTTTGCATTTCAAGTGGCCCTTCAGTTGACATACAAATATCGATATTGATCATTGTTTGTTTTAGTAATTAATGATACCGTCATTAAAAATAGTCCACTAGTATGGCTATCAGCATCGTAAAAAAAGCGCGTAATAATACGACTCGTTATTCAATGATTAATTAGGCATATATTTTGTGATTATTCTTAACAGTTAATACTATATAATAAACAAGAGATGTGTTCGTCAGAAACACAATGCCATCTACTGCGCCGCTTTGAAAAATAAAATAAAAAATATTGACCTTTGACCTTGAAGGATTACCTTGACCTTGACCTTTCACCACTCAAAATGTTCTGCTCCGTGAGATATACATGCATTTAAAAAAAAAATTGACCTTGAAGGATGACCTTGACCTTTAACCACTCAAAATGTGCAGCTGACAGACGGAAGGACGGACTGACAGTTCAACTGTTATATGCCACCCTACCGGGAGCATAAAAAAGATAAATTAATCAAAGTAGGTAAAATTAATACGGACAGATAAAATAAAGATTACAAGAAATCGAATTTATAAATTAGTAATACTGCTTTTCTCGAAGCATTGCATTGTTTACGGGGAATGCGACAATTAAATAACTTCAAACTGAAAGCGACCCTCACAAAAAAGTTTAATAGGAAAAGATCAACTAAAGATAACATTTAGTGAACATATTGTGAATATTTGGCAAACAAAATCCATTGGACAGCATGTGTCATATGAAAAACAAAGATGTGTAAAGATGTGTAAATCAATAAGAACATTTAAAATACATTCTCCGACTTTAATAAGCTATCCAATTGTCCCTTATGTTTCTTTTTAAACAACTACTTGATTAATGCATTGAGTGGTTGATGGCAAGCAGTCCATTAGCATTATGGTCGATAATTCATTACTTGTTTAAAGGAAATATTTTAGATTTCAACTCCTTACTACACGTAATTAGGTGTTAATTGAATATTGAAAATGCAATTGTAGCTTCTCGTAAATAACGTAAGACACGTGTCATCATGTTCAACGGCATAAGCAAGTATGATTTATAGCATAATTTCTGTTGTCAAATGAGGTGTTGAATCGGCTCAGATTGTATTTTACTAATGCATACGATTCATTTATCAAATAAAGTACAGTAAATAGGAAAGTCGGAGATTCAAGTCAATGTAAAAAGGCAGACAACGCTCCTTCAAATTTAAGGTTGGTTAAAACGCGATTAATTGTGATAAAGTTGTAGCATACATTCACATTGATTTAAGTTGGCGTTTGAATTTCAAGTGACCCTTTATTTTACATATAACTATCGAAGTAGATCATTGTTTGTTTAAGTAATTAATGATGCCGTCATTAAAACAAAAGGCAACTCGTATGGTTATAAGCATCGTTAAAATAGCGCGTAGCCTTATAGGAATAGTTTGTCGACTTGTATTTATATGACCACCCTTAATTTGTTTTTGTATTCCATAATAAGTTTTCGATCAATTTTTCTTCATGCGTTCATATTCGCTAAATTAACTATCGATGTTGTAGTCATGATCCTTGCATTCTAACATATTCATTAAAATAGCTATAATTCACAAAACAAATGAATACAGATTTCGAAAAGAATTGCATAGTCTTATAAACGCAGAAAAAAACTACGTGTATCGTAAAAGTACATAAAAACATTACCGCTTGGTAACATGTCAAGCTGTTTCAAATAAATGTATCCTTCCTGATTATTTTCTTGAAGATTTAGTGAAATCACATATGTAATATGACTCCCATGTGAAAAAATTTCTGCACTTACACACACAATGTCTGTTCCATTACAAACCGAGAAAAATACTTGAAACAACTTACTTTTTCGGTTCATATGTGAAAGGTAACGAATTCTTGGAGAACTTGTTATATGAAATCGGGTTGTTATGCAACTGAAGTGTTATATAATCAACCGTACTGCTTTGAATACAGCGAGCAATAAATGATGCTATAGACAAAACATTCGAGAACAAACAATAGCTAAATTCTGAAGTTAATTATAATCAGCATAATGACAATTGTCATGTATTGTTTTTAAACTCTAACTAAGAAATCATGTTTTTACATTCACTATCAATAGACCCATGAAGTATAATATGTATGTTGTACATTTTCAACGCGGTTATGAATTTCACATTAACATTATCGTTAGTCTCTGATTCGCCAACAGATGTCTCTGCCAATCAACGAAGGTGGTTTGATTCGAAATGCTGTATGCGCTTTTATACTGCAAAATATTGTATCACTGGTAAGATTTATGTGTACTTTATTCTTAGTCCATATATGTGTTGTGTGTTTTGTAAACTCGACAACCCATAGTAACAATTTATCAAACGTCATACATTTAAAGTCAAGGTGGTTACACAAATATGGCAAATTAAAATTAGCAAACAGGTGTTTATCCATAATAAGCATTGTCATTCTATTTATGTATAGACAAACATTTAAAGAACAAGTAGAATGACAATGACAAATAAAGGCATTTATGCTAGTTAGTGTCTTTCACTGCTTATACTTGTGTAATACCCTTACCGCATATGTCAGCCAAGACAGGTTTAAGGCCCCTCTACACTGTGCTCCTTGGCTTACGCACGACAGGGTATACATTTTCAGAGTAGTACATTAAGAACACTTACGTGATATACCAAGTCCTTGTAACTATTATATTGCCATTATATTCTTAACAATTAAAAACTATTTAAAATGGTTTATATATTTTCAAAATAACTGCGGTGATGTAAAACCAAAGATGAAAACTAAGGAATTAAATAGTGCATGTAGATGGATAATATGTAATTTGCTGAAATTTATAGTTCGTGTGTATTTCTCATGAAAATATTAAAACCGAATTTCAATTTAATTTGTTGTTCATGTTACTGAAACACTCTGTGACATCTGTTCGTGTTTACTATTTATTAAAGGACAAATATTGCTGATTGTGTACCGTTGTTTAGAAAAAAGTCAACACAAATTGGTATAATACATTATCAAATGTTCCCACTTCGCGTGGTTTAATTGAAAATAAATCACATGCCTGTGTGGTCTGTAAAATAGGGCATATTCTTTCCCAGGTTATTCGTACAAATTTACAACATTGTGAAGAAGACACATTGAAATGTCTGATGAATAAGTACATCTGAATTTGCATAGAAAATTAGATTTAATTTGAACTTTCTGATTTTTAAGAATAAACTAGAAATATATGAGCTGCATAGACCATGGTTTAAAACGTAAACGTGCGTGACGTACTTCTCTAAAAAAGTAAACCCTGTGGTGTATAAGGCAGAGTGTACCGTCTAGAAGTGGCACAGTGTTTGCCAAGTTAGAAACACAATACCATTCATCAATTTACTGAGAAAGATTAATATAAATTATGTTTCTCTATGAGATTTTTAGTTATAATGTTGAATTCTGACTGAAGCAATAGTGATATAGCAAGAACATACATATTTAGCACTGCATTGAACGATAATAATTTTCTTTATTGTAGTGGACTTCTTTGGTTAATGTTGTGTTTTACTTGTTTTTGTTGTTTGTGTTTGTTTTATGCAGTTGATGCGTTGCAATAAATGAGTTTAAAAAGCCTGTAGTTATTACGCAACATATAAGTGTTAACTTTAATAATATGCCGATTTGTATTCACGTTTTATTTGTATTATTATGAATTTGGCAAAAAAGCAATTGAAAGCTTAAGAGCTAATAAATGCTGTTGTTGTTGTTTTCTGTCCATCATTTGGTGATAAACTGGTTAATTTAAAATGAACAAATATACGTTTTTGTTTCTAGACTTTTGCAATTTTGGGATAGTATCAGTTTGACGGTTATTCACCTGTATTGCCTTCTTGCAAACATAACCAAACGATCGAGTTATAATATATATGTGGTGGTATTAACCTTCGTCTGATATGTAGGTTCCACTACAAATGACACAAACAAAAAGTACGTAAGTCACAAATGTCTTTATGGAGACCTAACCCTTTTGCAAATCTCTGATTAATTACCTCTGACTTTTTACGTTGCCATAAGCTGATGCATGTCGCGGTTGATAAATTTCACGTAATTCATGTAAACGCGTTACAAAGGAATCTTTTGCAAATTGATGAATTACATTTGACTTTCCACGTTCCAGTAAGCTGTTATGCGTCGTGGTTTATATATTTAACATGAAGAATGAAAACGCATATAGAAATTTCCAAAAAGATCGTCGTTGTGTCTGACATTTGTAGTTTTCTAAACGTTGCCTTCAGATTTTTATTTTCGGATGGGTACAGAGTTTGTCGGGTATATTCCGACTGAGATAACTTGGCCTGCATACAAATAGAAATAAAACATAAATATAAACACGAATACAGGTTGGTATTGTAAAGACACGGACTGAAGTGTATTATTTACATTACTATTAGCTGTGTGGAAATAGCTCAATAAACAAGACTATCGGTGAAACTGATGGTTGCTCCCCGACGATGAGCTTCATCAATGTATAAATGTATTGTGAAAACGAATTATTAGTCAAGGGGCAATAACTAAACGACAACCCAACCATAAAGAAAGTTGATATAATATAAATTTTCATTGATTTAGGACCAAGAGTAACTGAGAGCATGCACGGAAACGAAAAATCTATAAGAGAATAACACATTAATGATTTAATATACAGCCCTAAAAAAATCATAGAACCGGAACGATCTGACAACGATGCATGTCCAATAGGTATGCAACATATCAAGTTTATTCATTTTTATATCATTAGTGTCTTTGATCTCTGTCCGACGCGTAAGGGTAATGCAAATAATCAAAAGGGAAATATATCATTGAAAATTAATTAGACCGATACGACCTGAAAAGTATATGCATGTTCTTCGTATAAGGATGACGTTCGGACTTCGAGTAGGACGAAAACGATTATCTACCAATTGTGCTTCATTCGTTCATATTCGCTAAATTAACTATCGAGGTTGTGTTCATGATCCATGCATTCGAACATATTCACTAAAATAGCTAAAATTAACTTAAGAAATAAATACAGATTTTGAAAATTATTATAAAGTCTCATAAACGCAAAAAATACTACATGTATCAGTAAAAGTGACGAACAAAAATGTTCACCCAACTTTCCTATCCTTCCTGCTATATTATTTGGCAATGTTAGCAACATTATATTGTTGGCCTTAAATAAAACATTATCGCTTGATAATATTTCCAGCTGTTTGAAAGAACTTTACGCTTACTGATTTTTTTCTTGCAGATTAAGTGAAATAACATTTTTTTTTTAATATTACTCCCATGTGGAAAATTGTCTACACGTACAAACTGTCTGTTCCGTTACAAACCGATAACGTATTTGAAACAACTTACTTGTACGGTTCATGTTTAAGAATAAACGAATTCTTGAAGAATTTGTTATATCAAATTCGGGTTGTTATGCTACTGAAGTGTTATAATCAAACATACTGCTTTGAATACAGCGAGCAATGAATGATGCTATAGACAAAACATTCGAGAACAAACAATCAATATCTAAATTATGAAGTTTTTTTTATAATGAGCATAATGCCCATAGACTAAGAGTCATGTATTTTTTTCAAACACTTACTGAGAAAACATGTTTTTACATTCACTATCAATTGATCCATGTAACCAATCTATAGGTTGTTCTTTTTCAATGCGGTAATGAATTTCACATACGCATTTTCTTCAATCTCTGATACGCCAACAGTTGCTTCTGTCAATCCTCGCAGGTGGTTTGATTCGAAATGCTGTCTGCGCTTTTATACTGCACAATATCGTATAACTGGTTAGTTTTATGTGTACTTTTTAGTCCGTATATTTATTGTGTGTTTTGTAATGTCGACAACTTAGAGCTACAATTTATCCAACTTCATACATTTAAATAAATTACAGTTCGTGTATATTTCTCATGGAAATATAAAAAACAAAATCAATTTAATGTGTTGTTCATGTTACTAAAAGCACTCGGTGACATTTATTCGCGTTTTCTATTTATTAAAGGGAAAATGTTGCTGAAAGTTTACCGTTATTAAGAAAGAAGTCAATTTCAATTGTTATGATACATTATCAAATTTATTTCGTGTGGTTTGATTGGAAAAAAATCACATTTCTGTGTGTTCCGTAAAAAAGGACATGCTGTTCACCAGGAGTGTCGTACAAATCTACAAAAAGTGTAGAAGACGCATTAACATGGAAATGTCTGATGAATAAGTACATCACAATTTTCATTGAAAAAAATATTCTATTTGAACGTCCTCATTGTTCAGAATAAAAAAGACGTGCGTGAGGTAATACTCTTAAAACGTTAACCCTGGGGTTGATAAAGCAAAGTGTACAGTCTATTAGTTTCTCAATGTTTACCAAGATGGTAACACACTACCATTCACCGTTTGCCTGAAAAGGATTCATATGGGCTTCTCGAGGGTGTATTTTCTAAGAAATAGTGATATAGCAGGAGCATACACATTTTGCACTGCATCGGACGTTAATAATTTTATTTATTTTAGTACACTTCTTTGGTGAATGTTGTGTCCTTCTTGATTGTATTGTTGTTGTTTTTTTAAAAACATAAAATGCGTGGCAAAAAATAAGATTTAAAAGTCGGTATTGATGTGATAATTTAATTTAATTAAATTCATTTAATTTATCTAAACATGTACGTGTTTGCTTTAATACTATGGCGATGTTTGACAACTTTTATTGTCCATTATTTGTTGATAAACTGGTTCCTTGAAAATGACACATATACGTTATTGTTTCTATATGTTTGCTATATTTGGACAGTATTAGTTTGGTGGTTATCCACCAGTATCGTCTTCTCGCAAACATTAAAAACCGATCTTGTAATAATATATATGTTGTGGTATGTATCCTACGCCTGATGTGTAGTAACCGCTACAAATGGCACCAGCACATAGTACGTAAGTCACAAATTTCCTTATCGTGGACTTACACTTTTGTAAATCTCTGATATATTACAGCTGACTTTGTACGCGGCCATATGCTGTTGCGTGTCGCAGTTTATACATTTAACGTGAATCCTGTGAATGCGTTACAAAGCAACCTTTGCAAATTGATGAATTGCATTTGACTTAACACGTTGCCATACGCGGTTGAGTGTCGTGGTTTATATATTTAACACGAAGAATGTAAACGCATTATAAAGAAATTTCCAAAAATGTATCATTGTATCGTCGTAGTGTCTGACATTTGTAGTTTGCTAAACGCTGCCTTCAGATTTGTATCTTCGGATGGTTACATAATTGTGTCGAGCTTATTCCAACTGAGATAACCTGGCCTGCCTAAAAAATATGTGTAAAACATCAACATAAACACGCATACAGGTAGTAACTGTAAAGACAACGAACAACATTTATTATTTACATTACTTTAAGCTGTGTGGAAATAGCAGTATTTGTAAGTGTAATAGCATTGCTTGAGAAATGTATCCGTTGTTTGCTTTTCAAACTTATATAACAATTTATGCTAACTTACAGAAAAACTCCATGAACATCCAGGTCTTTTTTCTCATCATGTTTTAATATGAACTATACCCGTACAATTTGGAATAATAACGTCATTGTACTATAAACTGGAAACACATAATATTGTTTCATTTATAACTTTTGAAGAATTGAACAATTTAGATAAAGCATATAATCCTTAGCATAAACATTCCAGTTTAATGGCTATTTCAACTTGAACGCCTTTTATTTCTACACGTTGACAGCTCTATTTCAAAACATGTGAAAATCAAACCATCAATTGGGGCTGATTTTGAAAAAAAAATATTGATTTTGCCCTTGCGAATAGGATTGAAAACCTGCTATAAAATCAGCCAAAAAAACACTGGCTTTTAACTTCATTGCGGGGATACACAAAGCTATGTGCCTTTAATATTGACCCTTTAGGTGAATAAGTGAGTTATTTTATTAAATGTTTGGATTTGTCGCCATTTTTAACAGTATTTTGATCATATCGCGTCAATCGTGAGTTAACCAACTCACACTTTTCTTGGGTAAGCTGATTTTTTACCAGTATTTAGTGCACGTATTCATGCCAGGGCCTGGCGACTGCCTCACTTGATTCAGTGATAAGTGGAGGATGGACTTCTTCATAGCCAAAACCAACAACAGTTATGTGGCCAGGCCGGGAATCTGACATGTGATTCTCATATTTTTTAATAGGGCACCGATGCCCCCAGATTCCATTAAAACTACATCGCGTTTGTCAAACAAAAGCTGTTAATGGTCGAATTTGACATTTGACCTCTAAGTTTGACTTTGACCTTTGAGGTCATAAGACTGTTTATCCAAGCGACGTTCAGTCTCCTCATAGCAGTCATTGGTGGTAAAGAATGTCTTAAAACTGAATGATGAATGCCAAAGTAACAGCCTCAACAAGCTGAGTAGCCAATTTCGACCTTTGACCTCTAAGTGTGACTCTGAGTTCTGAAATTGGGAGACCGGCTGTACACACAAAATGCTGCGTCCTCATTGGGTTTTTTTTATAAGTGGTACTCAATCTTAAAATGGCAAGATGAATGACCAATTTTTTTTCTTCTAAATAAGCTGTTTTAAGGCAAAATTTGATCTTTGAAGTGTGACCTTGACCTTTGAGGTAGGGAGACGAGTGTTACAGGCGACACGTCATCTTAAGATGATTTGCATTAATGCTCAGTTATTTTCCATATTCATCAAAATAAGGGAAAGAAATGGGTGAAACAGCAATTTTCAAGCTGTTTATGGCAAAAATTCACTCTTGACCTCTTAGTTAGACCTTGACCTTTGAGGTAGGATGATGGTTATTCCAAGCGAACTGCCGTATCCTATTGGTTGTTATGTGTGGTAATTTATCTTAAAATATCATGGTGAATGACAAATTTATACTAAGAACTAGCTGTTTAACAACCAAATCAGATCTTTGAAAAATTAAGTGTGACCTTGATCTTTGAGATAAGGGAATTTGTTTATGTGACTTGATGTCTTATTACGGATTGCATTTGTGCCAATTTTTTTCCAAATACATCACTAAATAGTAAAGTAATTACATATGACCTTCACATTTTAGGTAGGGAGATGGTTGTTTAATGTAACAGATCGTCTCAAGAGTGTTCACGTCTGTGCAAAATTATTTCAAAGTTATGGTTGAGACAGGAATTTTCAAGCTGTTTTACGGCCAAATTTGATCTTTAACCACTACCTACGACCTTGGCCTTTAAGATAGGGAGACGGGTGCCGCATGTTACACGTCGTCTCATGATGCTGGACAGAAGTATTATTTCCAAATCCATCCATATAAGAAAATATTATGGCTGAGACAGGAGAATTCGCACTGACATACAGACGGATGGACGTAAAAACGGACAGTGCGAATGTTATATGCCCAACGTTTCGAAAGATAAATGCAATTAATTGAACCTCGAATAACAGTAACACACAAACCATACACACACGTGAACAAAATTATCATAAACAACCATGCAGTTGAAGGGAAGTAACCTTCGTCAATCCTATATTCAAAATTAAAAAGAGTTGTCTTAAATGTTACCTACGCCTAATGTATATAACTACAGTGGTAACGGGTGTATCTTATATTTGCCCGTTCGAACTAGTTTTTGTAATGCAAGTGATTAATATTCGAACTAATTTAAATATTATCCAATTAAACATTGGGACTAAGTTTCTTCAAGGTTGATTCATAAATGTGGCCTCTAGAGTTGTAACAAAGTTTTTCAAATATTTTACCTGGTGGCCGTATTTTTGGACATCTTTACTGTAAACCATGTAACTCGAACATTTTTTTACGAATTAACTACACACCGGTTGTTTTCGAAATTTAATAAAATAAGGAAAAATTAACATGAGTACCATTGATCCAGCAGTATTTCGATACCAGCCCTCAGAAGTTGACACTCACGGTACAATTTTTGGTCGGACACAAGTGTATCCAAATTAGCTTCAATTTCCGATCGTTTCAAACAGCAGAAACACAAATATTACATGACTGTTATTTAAACGGTTATTTCCCGTTTAATAAACATTAACGAATCGATAACAAAACATTTTATAGTCATTCACACACCATCAAAAGTGTTTTTCATTCCGATTTGTAAACAAACAACCAATAGGTTTAATGTTTGAAGGAAGTATGGGAATCCTCTGACGTCATTCAATACAGCAATGTGTTCGCATGCGTTTGGTACGGGTCTTTTTATTGGTTGGGCGGAATTTCCCGAGGATCTCCGTCAAAAGGTGAGCGAGAAATGGATGAAAACCGACCAATCGTATTTTGTGTTTACAAATCTCTTACGTCATCAAATCTCTTACGTCATCAAAGGGTTTCACATAGTCAAAATATAATTTTTCTGTTTAGATTTTGTACTCGCGGATCGTAAGACGCGATAAAATGGTGTTGACCATACTTTTTCGATAATAATAGGTATTGTAACCGATTGAAAAATGTTTAATGTGCATTCAGGTGCTGTTTATCTACCGTTTAATGACTAGGTTATTGAGTTTCAGCTCTTTAAAGTGATCGACATGGAAAATCTCTATGTGGACACACTTGTGTCCGACCAAACACGATTTTTGAAATGGGTCAACTTCTGAGGGCTGGTATTGAAATATTGCTGGATCAATGGTACTGATGTTAATTTTTCCTGATAAATTATTTTATTAGCTTTCGAAAACAACCGGCATGTAGTTGATTCGTTAAAAATTCTTCGAGTTACATGGTTTATAGTAAAGATGTTTAAGTTTTACGCCAAACGAAGTTGAACTCCTTTTCTCTATTATGGCATAT
>VMBQ01008498.1:0-36891 GCA_007657795.1 Dreissena rostriformis
GGCATTGTGTTTCTGACAAACACATCTCTTGTTTAATTTTCTTTTGTATTAAAGATACTGTTTTAAACGGGAAATTGAAAACTAAAATTAAATAAGATTTTATAACATAAACTAATGACATTTCCTTTCTTTAGTTGTGAACTTAAATACGAATTGCAGTATTTTGGGTCCGATGCCTTATTTTTCAAATAAACCAACCTACACAGAGAGAGGCTGAATTAAATTATCACATTTCTAAACGTGTGCTCAGATCACAACTAGCCTTTCAAAACATGTCTCTAGCAGCGGCGGAAAAGTGCATCTAGATGGTGACCCCGTTTAGAATTACACGTATCAACTCAGATTATTAAAAATAATTTAACGTGCTTTCATTCTGTGTCACTGTACGCATTAAAACATGTCATATCCCGGTTGAAATAAACAACACACTTAATGTTTTTTAGGCTAAATGAACGTTTTGAGAATGTTATTAAGTTTGCAACGAAAGCTTATTGCGTTTTGAAACACACTCGGGTAGTTTCCTGTGTAGACCAAGTGTTGGTGTTTTAGATTTTTGGAACAATCCCAAACCCATGACATTCTGGTACATGCACACGTTTTTAATGCCTGAAACACGGGTCTTCCGTCTTTAAAATTGAGGCCTGACTTCAGTTTTCATTTTGTAACCATAACGAATGATTTAAATTAGCTCGACTATTCATCGGTTAGTCCGACCTATACTAATCACCCATATGTCGACGCCGTTGTGGGCAAGGGTGATTGCGTAATGTAACTGTAACGGTTTGCGCACAGCATCTCCATATCACTGTTTCTACTTCAGAATTTCAATAGATATAAAACCTTTACACATTTGTTCGGGGTCATTGACATAAGGTCAGTGACCACATTCCAAATTCCATAAATCCGACCTGCAATTTCGCAGATGTATGCCCCCTCTTTACTAAGAAAATATTGGTTTACGTTTGCGTGTAACCATTTCATTTCTCTATATCTACTACATAAATTAAAAAACTTTACATGATCGTTCAGAGTTTTAATAAACATTTACTGACCAATAGTCATAACTGTCACCTGCTTTTTAATAAGATTTTTCCCCTTTTGTATTCATACTAATAAAAGTCTGGTTTACGTGCAAGATGAATTCATGTTGATGTTTGCGTGCATCAAGTACGTTTTGCTGTAATCACTTCAGATATTTAATCGCGCATTATTTTTTCATGTATCTTCTCGATCATCATTTGGCAGAATAATGCTCGTTTTTGTACTTGGAAAAATGTTTTTACTAAAATTTGCAAAATAACGTTCACATGAAACTACTTCATAAATTGTCTTAATTTACAAAAGATAGTCAAACAAAACATTCCACATGTGTTAATGGTTTTTTATAATCTTATAATCATTGATTTACAAAGACAAATAACTATGATCAGCCTTTTAGCATGAGTATGTCCAGTTTAAACTAATAATGGTAAGATTAAGGTGTGTGTGCAAGATGCAATTCAGATTTAGGTTTGTTTGCTACAGGCGTGAGTATCCCTGTAACTACTAAAATATATTCAAATGCAACTTAACATATGTCGCCGAGATCATCATTGGACGTTACTGACCTAGGCTCAACATTTGAGTTCAAAAATATCAGAATAATGCCCCATTTTACTTAAAAGGTTCAAAGCACATATAACGCTAAAAATCAACTAATATTTTGTAAAATGTTTCGTAAAATAAAGTTTACACATAAACAATCAGTGTTCCTTATACATTTTTTGTAGCAATAGCCAAAATGTCAACGCTATATGTGCTTTGGTAGCATAGTTTTAACAAGATACAAAATGCTCTTTTTTTGTGGTACAATAGGGTATTCCAAATAAAAGGCTGCGTTGTTGCCTTTCATGTGCGTGTTTATACCCACGGTATATCGTTTGTTACAAAACAACAGTGACCGTAGGCAACTGCGTGACTCGTTTTCTCAACACTATTTTATCATTATATTCATAAAGGTATGACTTTGTTTTCTTCAGCAGATCTCTATTCCAATACCTTATCCAACGTCCCATTTAAGATGAAATGTGCACACAAAACGCTAAAACAATCAAATAATTGCCAACCGTAAATTATCATTTAAAGTGTCAATATACTTATCATTAGTATGTTAATCGACATCTGTATTAATTTGTGGTCAACTAACGAAACAAACTAACCGTATTTGCCTCTATCTTCAAAATAGTGCCTACATGTTGCGCACTGCGCTAAATCAATCGGTTAGTTGAGGACACGATGACATATCATTTTAAAGGATATAATAAATCCTATTGCTGTTCATAGCAGTATATTCATAACGGAATTGTGTTATCTTTCAAAAGGGTTTGATCTTAAATGTTTATTACTATCCTCCATCTTGTTTTACCGATAGATCTACATACATGTCATCCCGAAACCAATTACTTCCCATAACATATTGTATTCAAGACATATAAAAACACGTGTAACATCACGATATCGTCAACAAAAACATTTACTATATTGTGTTATAATAATGTGTTATACTATTTTAATCATGTCGCTTGTTTGATCCAAGACATGAACTGATTGGCTAGATAGCAGTGTAGGCATGTTTGTCAGCAATGCAATGTCTGGGTGCGCATATGACAATGTTGTTTGCCAACAATATATTTATGTTTTGTGATTTTCGTCTGAAGAACGATTCGAACACGCTTGATATGGTGAACATCAAAATTTATGTAAACAGGCAGATTTACCCAGCCATGTCCGGCTATCTCATTTTGAAAACAGATGATAGAAGAAGTTGTCCAAAATAGTATTAAAATGAAAATAAGTACGACTATGGCTAAGTTAAGGGATAAAACGCAAATATATTAATGATGTCAAATTGTAGCAAATGTATTTGATGGTGCAGTTTTCAATGATCGAGACAAGTTAACATACTCATTTTTCGATTTTAAATGAAACCGTCTAAATTTCGACGAGCCCTGCCAGAAAAACACACTTATAGTTGTAAGGATATAGATGTATATAAACAGGTCAGTAATGTACGTTTACACGCACGCAATCAAAGCTGTTTAAAGCCGATATTCAAGAGTGTAACGTAGATCATACATATTAAGGACAAAGTTTTATATTGAACACTGATAACAATTTGGGTAATGTCCGAATTAGAAGATGGAAGAGAAACATGGGTGCTTCTCGTGTCATCAAACTTTATTAAGGAACCCAGACGATTGTCCTATTCATAATTTAGAACAGACACAAAAGGAAGATTTAGTACGAGTACGGCAAAAATAATTGATAAGGCAGGCTCAAGATGAAACTCAGAATATGTGATGCAATAATGAACAAACATAAGTTTATCGTACATTACACTAAAGCGTTTAAACATGTCTGCAGAAAATACCAAAAATAACACTCAACAGTTATTTATGAATGCACACTCCAACATTAGAAGCCTTCCATTTTATTTTACAAACAAGTCACATTCGTAACCTCCACTGGAGCTGCTTCACATGCGAAATCATTCAATACGTGAACGGATTCTCAGTCAAGTAACAACTAAAACATAAATGAAAAGGACAAAAATTAAACAAATAATATGTTGATTATTCAATGCTCTGAAGATTTCATAATTTAATTGTAATTAGTTGCCACTGCTAGGTTTTGGAGATTGTCCGAATTAGGAACTTATACAGACGAACACAACATCGCGTGCTTTAAGCGTGATCAGACGGAATCTAACATTCCAGTTGTCTATCTTATACCTAATTGAAAACCGACAAACACGATGCGATGAACGTTATTGTACACGATAACGAAAGTTGGTCATCATGATTAAATCCGACATGTTTACAACAATAGTGTGCATAATTTTGCTTATTTCACATTTCAGAAAGATAAAATCAGAAAACAGAACCGAACGTTTATATCTGCTCATAAAATGTATGTTTTGGGGATATACATAATATGAAGGTTTTATATCTTAAGTAGTGATCCAAAGGTTTAATAATATTTTCATTTTAACGTCATTATAATAGTCATTACGAATGCGGATGGACTGAACTATTAAAATTATATTTCATGCGAAATATACTTGTCTTTATAAGGGCAATGCCTTTTGTTCGGTAAATTGCTCATCGATGTTTAAAGCATAATCATGCAAACGAAAACTAACATAAAAATTTAAGATAGAATGACAGTGATAATTTTGCTTGTGCAAAACGTACATGGCAATATATTATTATTTATAAAACCCGATTCGAATATATGTTTTAATATCTATTTATATCTAAGAATGACTTTAAGAACTATACTCGTGTTATAAGAATCTCAAAAAATAACTACTCAGATAATTGCATTGTTGTAAACATTTTCGATTGTAGAAAAATGGTAATAACATGTTTTGATTATTATTTAAACGGTGCAACTTAAACTTTAAATGCTTGATACTGAGAATAATACAAAATCAATAACTTTCAAAAACAAGACTGTAACTAAACTCATTTTAATAGTTCGCGCATATCGGCTGCATCAAATCATTTCATAAACACATGCAAACTACATCTTTGAGTTATTAGCCTCACAACAGAATGCATAACATCAGAAGAACAGAATATGACATCCCAACGTTATTTTGACGTAAAAATATAAGACCAAGTTGCGCCTAAATTGGCATATTAAAAAAACACTAAGTACTCCGTTATAAAAAAAACACATAATATATGGAAACGTATATGGTACAACCTGATGCTGTGAAGATGTCAACATTCTATGACGGTATGATATGAAAAAGGTGTCATGGCGTAAACAAATAAATAACTCAACGGGTCGACTAATATTACGATGGCAAGTCATTTTCACGAGAGCGTGACGCCAAGAATTATGTTGGTTTGTCGACTTAGGATAAGATTTCAAGGCTTAAAGAACCCGCATGTTGGTATAAAAACCTAAATCTACGACGATATTTTATCCTTTAGCCGTCCTGTTTATTTAAATATTTCTGTGTTGTTTACTGTATGATGACATACATCTTGATGACTTTCAAGTAACGTAATGTTTACATGTCGATATAATTGAAAGGAGGGATTGCTTGTTGTATTATTTTCTGCGTCCCAATGACAGCTTTTATATTATATGAAGACGAGTCGATATAATGTAAGTGGACAAATGGTGTTGTTTAAACATGTTTGAATAATATATGCTTAGATCACTGGATGTCGACATGACTCATGAAGGCATGGATATAACATATAGGTATGTCGATATAACTTAAGACGGAATAAAGTGTTATAAGGATAAACCCTCGTCAACATTATATTGGTTCGATAACCTAGATAATGTCGACCAAATATGTTTTCAGGAAAAGCCGGAAACATTTACGTCAAGACTTTAACTTAATGTTGTTATGACGAGTACAATTAAGCGGGAAAACCCTACAAAACTATGACGACATACCATGTTATTTCACAGTAAGTCGATATAAACTTATCCGTCATGACCATATTATCGGGGTGTACAATATACGTTTCCGTACAGATATGAGTCAACGTGAACCGTAGGACATAAATGCTCCACATAAATGATATAAATTATGTTACAAAATATTATATGAGTATGGCAGGAAAATATATTATATAAATATAAAGTTAAAATGCGTCGCTAATAAATTACTTAATATCAGTATCTATTTTCTATTGTTAGTGAAGAGGATTTAAAAAAATAAAATAAAACATGCCCTGTCGGTTTTAATTAAACAACTGTAATCGTTAAAAAACGCATACAACAAAAAAAACTCATTAAACATTTATAATTAAAAAATATGTTTTGGTTTAAACGCAAGTAATATATAACTCTCGTCACCATTTTGTTATAACAAGTAAGTTTCCTAACACCGACATCATTTTTTTCCGTCCGACCGCATGCTAAGGGATTGGGTTTATCAAAGTGTGATAAGTCGACTTCAGTGCGAAATATGTCCCTTATGTTATTACTGATTCAATTTCGTAATCGAAAGAATATATTATGTAAGGTTTTAACACATTTTTTCAATATTTCTTAACAAATTGTATTAAAATAGATATTTGACAGCAGCGTTACACATGAACAAATATAACGTATATTAAATATGACGATTATGATTTCAATATAAAGATGCTTAACAATTAGAGTCTTCGTCAATTTTTCAAGAAAGCACAAGACAAGATCATTGTAATGAGCGTCCAAAATTGCACGGCAACCGAGTCGTTAAGAACGTTACATACTTATTACATACTAATTTTACAAAACGAGTCAAAACAAGAATAAATATCAGTTCCATTACTTTTGCTTTTAATATTTTGCCTATTTATTAGTCACATAGAAATATCCAACTTTATAGTGTGTGTACTTGTAACATATACAACAGCGTATACCACTGATAGGCAATCGTAAGAACATTGTTTAAAACACGTTATGATCGATTTGAGTACCTCTGTCAACACCATCATTGTTATTCGTCCCGCTTATATAGAAGTGGGAGCAGTGGTCTAATGGTAGGACGCTGGCTTACGGATCGAGAGGTCCCGGGTTCGAATCCCGCCCTGACCACTGAAATTTCCTTGAGCAAGAAATTTATCCCACATCTGCTCCTCTCCACCCAGGTGTATAAATGGGTACCCGTGATCAGGGTAAAAATGTAAAAGCGCCTTTGAACGTACATCTCGAGTATGAAAAGGGCGTTATATAAATGTGGTATAAAAAAAATAAAAAAAAATGTGACTTTATGTAGTATTCCTGGTCACTCATCATGTTTTGGCACTGATGTTTTCATTTTCTGCCTGCATAGGTACATTTGACTAAGATCGTTTTTGACGCGTTTTNTGTAATCATCCTTTTAGATCCATGTAGATAGTTTTTAATTTGCCCACATTTTAATATGTCTACTTTTTATGCAAATGATTGTCTTTTATAACTCAAATGTTTGATATTCATCCCATGCCTCTCTATGTCAATACCATCAATATCCAAGGACCACAATGGAAATAAGAGATTAAGTTCTCTTTTTTGTGTAATCCTTGGTGTAATGTTAATGACATGGTTTCATTTCTCATACCTGTTTATTGTTTTACTATTTTATCATGTATGTAGATATGTTTTATCATGTTGTGTCATTATACTGAAATAAATCTATCTATCTATCTAACATGTACTAGTGATTTCAGATGTTACTGTTAATTACACTCAACTATATGTGATATATGTGTCGCGTTCTGAGAAAACTGGGCATAATGCATGTGCGTAAAGTCTCGTCCCAGATTAGCCTTTGCAGTCCGCACAGGCTAATAAGGGACGACACTTTCCGTTTTTATGACATTTTTCGTTTAAATGAAGTCTTTTCTTAGCAAAAATACAATTAAGGCGGAAAGTGTCGTCCCTGAACTGCACAGGCTAATCTGGGACAACACTTTACGCACATGCATTATGCCCAGTTTTTTCAGAACGCGACTCATATGCACGAATGGAATATACAGGTAGTTGCCTTGACATATCTTTCCATAAAAACGATTTCATGTACATGTATGGTTAAGACGCATTTATAAGAAGTTTGTTGATTGAATACATCAAACATGTATCCATATATAACAAACAAATATTGTTTCAAAGCAATATTGTGTCCAATAAGCACATGCTCATATTTAATCTATATTGGGTATACTCTACGAAAGTCACGGCTTTCCATAGTATGCTAACTGTTCGCCGTGATATGACTGAAAACTGGTAAACACGTAGAAAAACAAACAAAGACAAAACGATGTTTATGTTGATGACCGACAATCGACTTTGTAAATAAAAGTGATCCTCTTTGTTTTGTACGCATCGCGTTGAGATATATTATCTTTCAGCTTTTGAAATTTCATTCAACGATATGTTCTATAAAGGTCACTTCGTCATGTTACACCTGGGCCCGTATTCACCAACACATTCTTAGACTTAAGAACAACAATAGACTTAGAACCAAGCAAAATGTGTTCAGTGTTTGGATATAAACAAGCTACAACTGGTGATAATGTACTTAATAGAATAGTCTACATGAAGAATGATGTTGATAGAGGCAGTTTATTTCAAGTTTGACTCAGAATTACAGCAATTCTTGATTATTCCAATTTAAAGAATATTATGTAGTCTAAGAATTGTTTGGTGAATACGGGCCCTGAGTGATATAACATGTGAAGGACGAACACAATTATTTATATATATAATTACATGATCTGGACGTATCACCATGAAATGAATGGACATCTAATTTCGGCCGTAACTGAAGAATATTTCAATGCAGACACATATATACATGTTGTTCACGTTTTCACGTTATATTTATATATTATTTTGTTTGTAAAAAAGATAATGCTTATGAGATTCAGAAAAGAAAGATATAACAGAACAAATGATAATTTATAATATGTGCAGTTTATTCTCAGAAATAGTGTATATGCTGCTGCTATGAGTATTTAAAACAATAGAAAAACATGTGTGCTACTTCTTTGAATTTTCGTTTATGTACAATTTCAGACTCCATCAAACAGTTGATATGATGCAGTTGTGAAGACATGTCACACCTTGAACTCTGTGATACAGCGACGAGGAAGTGAGACAATTGAGTTTATAAAGCATATGCTTGTTTTGTAAATACGATTTAAGCAACATTTTTAAGAACATTTTATACAGCGCACTTTTGAGATTTTGTATAGTGTATGTATTGTATGCATGTATATGTATCTAGATTAAGAAATTAATTTGTTTTCAGGTGTGTGTGGTAGAGCGAACTCATGCAAAGTACAGATCGGGATGTGTCAATAGTTCGGTAAATACAATGTTCACATTATGTTATGTCTTCATCAACTTGTTCATCACTTTTTTATGTTAGTGTGGGAGTTTTGTTTTTGATTGTGTCTACATCATTGCGATCTTCTCTCGTGACGTAAAAAGTAGTAATGTGTGTATTACATTTAAGTTTCACAAATGTATAAAGTACATATAATATTGTCACGAGCCGAGCGGTAGCTGTGATTTTTGTCTAATTTAAAGACTTTGACATTGAACTAAAATGGACTCTGATAAACAAAAAAAAACTTAAGAAAACTATCTGACCCTAGTTCCTTGTGATATAACAAGAAAATGCAAACTCAAGATTAATTCCACAATTTATTCATTTGTAATAAATAAATAACAACTTTCAATATATATGTAACTCCAATAAAACATACAATTCATAAATATCATATAATTGTAGTAATATTACAAATTCAGTTTATTAATAGTACAGTAAGTATTTTCACTCTCTATTTTCAATATGACTTTAAACAATTTAATTAATTCGCATAGCCTAAATTTTGATAGCCAATCTTTAATTTGAATGAAATATCTTAACAAAATAAAATAGGTCCCACACCTAGAAATCAAAGTTCAGAGTCCTTGTATGTGAGTTTTCAGTGCCTTTTATACTCTTAAGAAGCGCACACATAACATTGTGCAATATTAACATAAACGCGCACATATGAAATGTGCAAACAAAAACGCACAAGAAACGCACAGTGAGCGCGCAGAAGCGCACAATAGAATTTGAGCATTCTTGACACAGTAAATGTCACTCGTCTTCAAATGATATTTCTGACAATATTAGAATTAAACAATAGTCAAATACATATCAATTAAATAGATAAATCATTTATAAAGACAACTATTACCTTTTTATTACATAATAATGGTGGATTATGAGTTTAAAGGAAATTATTTCATATGACTAATCTGTCAAAATATTGTAGTCAGTGTAAACTACCCAGAATGCACTTACATGTCAGCCTCAGTAAATCAACTTCCTGTTTATCCAAAATGGCTGCCATATCAACAGATGCTTATACATTGATGCACTTTAAAAGGATATTACAAATAATAAAGAAGTGCAAAAGGTAGGCATCGGTTGTTATCAAATATAAATACCACACAGCATATAATAACAGCATTAAATAACAGTGACATAGTCGTTTAGGTTCAAAATTCTAACAATAAAAACGAACAATGTACATGTTTAAATGATGATATAGGGCATGACATTACCCCTCCTTCAATTTTAAAGGTCCTCCTTTAAATTTTCCAGTTAANTCAGTGCCTTTTATACCCTCAAGAAGCGCACACATAACATTGTGCAATATTAACCTAAAAGCGCACATATGAAATGTGCACAAAAAGCGCACATGAAACGCTCAGTAAAGCGCGAAGAAGCGCACAATAGAATTTGAGCGTTCTTGACACAGTAAATGTCACTCGTCTTCAAATGATATTTCTGACAATTTTAGAATTAAACAATAGTCAAATACTTATCAATTAAATAAATAAATCATTTATAAAGACAACTATTACCTTTTTATTAGATAATAAAGGTGGATTATGAGTTTAAATGAAATTATTTCATATGACTAATCTGTCAAAATATTGTAGTCAGTGTAAACTACCCAGAATGCACTTACATGTCAGCCTCAGTAAATCAACTTCCTGTTTATCCAAAATGGCTGCCATATCAACAGATGCTTATACATTGATGCACTTTAAAAGGATATTACAAATAATAAAGAAGTGCAAAAGGTAGGCATCGGTTGTTATCAAATATAAATACCACACAGCATATAATAACAGCATTAAATAACAGTGACATAGTCGTTTAGTTTCAAAATTCTAACAATAAAAACGAACAATGTACATGTTTAAATGATGATATAGGGCATGACAATATGTAAACCGTATATACGTATTTTAATTAGGCTTCAGATGTGTTTGACATTTTATCCAAGCTCAAGTCGCTGTGCAGAATGTTGTCACAACGACTACTGTAATTGCCGTGGATGCGGGGATGAAGGTATGCACTATTTAAAGTCCTATTAAAACGCACATGTAGTTGATTTATGATTATTTTATTAGCGTCGTCATCATATATGCGAATGCCATAGCTACGTGTGTTTAATGTTTGTGTAGGTTTAGTCTCAAGACCTCAACGTGGTCCATTGTGTTATGACTGCAATCACGTTCGAACCATTCAAGAATGCACGTCCATTAGGCCGTGTAATAAACACCAGGTGAGTAAAAATACGTGCATGATCAGTGGAAATTATGCATTATTCTGTTTAGTTCTATTAGAGTTTTATACATATTAGTGGTTATTAAACACATTATTTTAAAATACGTTTCCGATTTAATAAATGTACTAACTAATTACTGATTGCACAAATTTATAAAATGATTTATCACTGCAGATTTTGTAGCAGTTTTCATTTTATCAAAGATGGTTTATTTTGTTTATTTTTCTTGTCATGCAGTATCGAGGAATTTTAATGGCTGGATAACACACACTTCAAGCTTGGATATGTGGATTCACCGGTATGTCAATATTAATATAGTTAAATTATAATATATCTGTAATTGATAAATATGTGTATCAACTTTCAGTGAGGATCGCTTTGTATACATAGTCCGGTTTAAAAAACACTACATCATATATACTTGACAGTTCACACTGAGTAATAATTTATGAAAAAATCTTTTATTTAAATAATTAAACTAGAATATTATAGAACAAAATGTCAGTAATCATTGATTCATACTCAATGCATTTTCAGTGCATCGCTATTGCAAACGGACTGCTGCGTTCTGTGCCGCGCTGCAAATCGTGTTGTGACCAAGACTTTTGTAATACCAATTGCACACAACACCAGTCCATAGGCATAATTGGTAAGCAATATTATTTTTGAAAGAAACATTTTAGAGCACTAAATAGTTTTCTTCTGGCATTATATTTTTTGAAAGAAAATGCTCTATATGAATTCCTGGATATTATTAGAACACATTTGATTACTAAAACAAAAATAACAACAAGAAAATATTCAGCAAAAAAACGTATACAATATCATAAATATGAATGCATAGACAAGTTTACAAGTAGTGGTAAACGTGGAGCTCACAATAACATTTAAGAAAGGTTTAACAGTTATACATTTATTGTTGGAAGATTCCTTCGTTGAAGGAAAATTCCCTGGTAGTTTATGTAGTGTTTTGTCTTTGAACGGAGTAAGATTTGTGTCATTAAAATAGAACATAGTTTGCGTGAAATTGAAATCAGTTGATTTAAAGTTTATATATATATTTCTTTATATATGTTCATGTTAATATTAGCAATTTATATGTTTCTATTTTCATGTAGTATTATTATAAGTATATGTTAAGCATTTCTCGATTGATAAGTATAACGCAATGACATATATAGATCCTTTATTACAGGGTGACACGACGGCCATCTGGCAGAGCATTTTGAGTCTTCATTGACCATGCTTATACAATGTACAAGCGTGCATATGAAGAATAAATATTCTGTATTAAATGGTGTTGGCCTTACCCATATTGTTCATATATTCACTTGAACTCGACAAATGCCAATCATCTACAAGTTTATCATGCACATACGAGTTAGTATTCATATTACCGATTTTACAATTTATACTAGTGTATTCATGCGATAGGCACCATCATTTATTGAACGGTTGTAGTAATAACTACATACGTCAGCTTTCTTACATTGTTTAATAATTTTAATAATATATTAGGCTTGCTTGATATGCTAATGAATAATTTATGAATAAAAGTGCACTAAATAAATAGTTAAAACATAAAATCGCTCTTCAAGCAAACAATACTGCCAATAGATAACTTTACGATTTCGTACAATATACATGTATTTCATGTGTTGTTTTATGAGGGTTGCATATTAGAAAACGTGTCGTCTGACACGGTTTGCTTGGTATGTCCTTATACTAGCGCAATTGCGCACAACTTTGAAATGAATTATCATCAATCGTTGACTGTGTCTGTTTAAATGGTTGACTTGAATCGTTGTGTGTACAACGTTGTGTTTGAACAATTTTAGCGTGTATTTAATTTACAGTGCCCCGCGCAGGAATTTAACCGATCGGTAGTCCAGAGATGTTGTCACTTGAGGACCGCATTTGTTTGCATCCTGACCATTTGCCGATGTTCTTAGATGATATTGTCCTAATACCATGACATGAGTTTATTTAATGTTTGATGTGAATAAAGACTTCATATTTCATCATTGTTTTCTTCATATGTCATCGTTGAAATTGCTTCTATTGAATGTATCACTCAATAAGAAAAATGGAAATACAATTTCGTAAATTAAAGTCACATCAGTTAGTAAGGAACGGCCTGATATAAACCAAATCGTTCTAAAATAATATGTGTTATGCGATTGAGTAATTGTTGAGAAAGTTTTTAATATATGTTTATTGTGGACATTTCACAACATTATACTCGTTGAATGCATATTTGTAAATTTGGAGAATAGTCCAATGAGAAACTACATGTATAACACAAGTCCAATTTGTTATCATGTGAGCAGCCTTAAATACTAATTCCAAACTAGTGCCTATTTAAGAAAATAGAACAGAAAATGGCCGGACAAATGTGATGAACTAGTACAAGTACTGTACAGACAATTTAATTTGTTTTGATAAAGCAGTTGAAGTTAAAAGCTAGCACACAATATTTGCAGAAACATTATTAAGCATTTAAAATGTCTGTCGGAAGTACCTAATTAAAGATTTATTTTATGATCCATTTTTATATAATGTACATAATCCAGCATTCATAGCATTATTTTAAAAACTCGTCCCCGCGGTTGAAACCTACACTGAAGATGAAGGGTAAACGCTCTCTCTCAACTTGAGTTCAGATGTCTAAGAATTCTTAGTTACAAACATTTTCACATTCAATCGAACTCACTGCCTGTCTTTGCTTTCCGAAAGGGAGAGCATATAATTGCCGATTGGACCGTTCGTTCTTATCTTGATTATTAGCCAAATAAATTGCGATATTGTCTTTCAAAATTACGAGTATCGTCTCACAAATTAGCCATTGATATAGGTAGACATAATAATATAGAAAGATCTGCACAAAATGTTATTTCAGGGATATTGAAGACGAATACCATTTTATTATGATATGCCCATCATTCACTTCACAAATAAAATAATTTATCAAAGCGTGCTATTATAAAAGAAAACAAAACAAAAGTAAAAAATCTGCGCAAGTTCATATGTCAAGCCATAACGCAAGTTAAAATTTAACTAATCTTGTATATAGTTGTTCAAATATTAACTTATTAATTGCCCTTCATCTCATATTTTTTTATACTCACTCGTCTTGTATAACGTTTTTAACGTCTGTACTATGTATATAGTTTTCATCCTCTTAATGTCTCTGGACAATCTCATAATTAAATATATGTTATAACTCAACTTTGTATAACATAACTCGAATACTATATTGTATATTTTGAACGCATGTTCCAATTTAACTTATCTGGGTTATAGTTGTTCTGGTATTACCAGATAAATTTCTCTTCATCAAATTGCGTTTCTTTTTCACATCAACTGGTCTTATATAACGTTTTCATAACTATACTATGTTAATATTTTTTATCTTCCTTTTTTAATGTACAAGTTAATAATTAAATTTATTTTATTCATCATCTGTTTTCCTAGTAAAACTCAAATATTATAGTTGCATAGTTTGTCATTTGCAAAAAAACTAATATTTGTACACTTTAAATGTTTTATTTACAATTTGAAATGTTAAGTAATGTTCAATTAACAATTTCATGTTGTTGGTATGTTATAAATATATGTATGTATGTATGATAATTCTTACACGATCAATATGCTAGTTTTCTATTCGTTTATGTACTCACGTTGACATATAGATATGTAGAACTTATTTGTAAATGACAACAAACTGTAAAGTTAATGTCATAAAAACATTCTGTCTGTCTGTCTGTCTGTCTGTCTGTCTGTCTGTCTGTCTGTCTGTCTGTCTGTCTGTCTGTCTGTTTGTCTGTCTGTCTGTCTGTTCTTATTTCATTTGCATATATTGTCATATAGGTCATTCCATCAATGAAAGTATGAAGATTTATTGCATTCGAATAATAGTTAGTTTCCGTGTGAGATCTAGGATACTTATGATCAACATTTTTGGACATTTAAACTTTAAGTCAATAGTCATCTTTCAAAGAGTTATTTGCCCAATTTCTTGTTTACACGCTTTCAATAAGCCCATATATTGACAAAGCGCATCGTCGGTGAGCATACATCAATATCACTGATATTCGTGTTTTGGGAACTAATTGACTTGCTACTGGCGATACTTAGCTTGCAGTAAAAATAAAATGGAAAGAAGCGGAACATTATTGAATCCCCAGAATAAGAAATTATAACACAATTTGAATCGCTGATTGTCAAAAGCTTAAATATAACGGCAGAATTTATAAGATTTGTACTTGGATCCATTATAATAGCTTCAAGGAGGATAATTACCTTATTAAGTTTATATCAATACCGTTTGATAAGCAAAAGGTCTGGCTTAGAAACATCGTATACATGTTTTTTTAATGTATTTCAGACACCTGATATGTTTCACGAGCTATTGGTTTGAAATGCATGTGCTAATTGTCAATTAATTTTTTGCATTACAATTATCAATAAAGAGACGTGTTCGTCATTACTTCAGTCTCTTACACATCGACCTAAACGGCCTCTATACATGAGAATTTATAGTTCGGTCTATTTTACCCGCTTTTATAGTTTACGTCTTGTAGACTCCCGGATCATTACACATTTGTTTTGCGCCCAGCGAACGACATATTGTTATGATAAACCTACGAACATGCACCTCGTGTTGAGCATTTACATAAGGTTTTGAAACTTGGCGTAGAGTATTTTAAGGAGCTCACACAAGTGTCTCTGTCGAAAAATTCCGTGGCGGGGAAAATGAGCAATTGAGATGGGAAAGCCTTAGATTGCAAACTAAACATCCCAAACAAGAGATTGAACCAGTGATTTTTTACCTGCGAGTCCCGCGTCCTGGACTAAAAAAAAACTCTGTGGGTGCAAAGTTTCGAAATATGTGAATCCCAAAATTGCATTGAAATTTCTAATAAAATATTATAGTTAAATATTTGGACTCGTTCTTTCAATTCGGGGACTCATAGATTTGCAAGTTATCGAGTCCAAGGGCTCAGATGAGAAAATTTGTAAAAAATATTTCTGTTGAACAGAAGGAAATGTAGCTTTAAGATATAAGTTAATATTTTTAAACAGGAGATTTCACAATTAAATTCTATGAAGTTCAATTCATTGTGAATATTTGTCTCCGATAACGTGTGGACAATGACCGAATAAGGAATATGAACTTAAAGTAGAACACAATCCCGAGGGCTTCTCGCGTGATCAGACTGTTGAGCATTCAAAATGGCATTTAGAACAATCAAACGCATATGTCATGAACAAGTATGAGCACGATAACGCCACTACCAGAGTGTTTAATAAGTCATTTATATTTTGAAACCAATGTTTGCAACAATAATGTGTATTATTTTGCTGAAAGCACAATTCAGGAATAACACATCATAAAACATAACATACACTTTATTTCAACTAAAACAATTAGCGTGATAAAAATAATACAAGTTTTATATCGTTCGTGAACAGCCAAATGTTTGACCATGGTTTTCGCTTTTAGATAATTATATACTAAGTATTATACATGCGGCTTGACTGAAAAAGTCATCATTGTTCTGCAATGACAAATGTCAAAAGAATTATCATTATAAACAGAACATGTTCGCAAGTATTCTTATAATAATATACATGTGCATCGTTATTTTATATTAATTTCGATTATTGCGAGCTTTTGAAATAATTTCATACACTAATCTCTTACGTTACCCTATAAACAATTTCTCAAACAAAAAATAAATTTCTTAAAATTCGTTAGAATCGAATATACCAGATCAAATTGTCAACATTGACATTATATGTCATTTTTAAAAGACATATCGATTATAGCAGTGAGCGTTTGCAGGTATTCCGTGTCGGGGTCCTAATGTTTTTTTAAGCAAAATAATAGTTACAGGGTTAGTTACTGACCCGATACGGGATATACGGTTCTGTGGAAAACCATATCGGGGCGAGACCGAAGGTAACTAACCTTGTAACGATTATATCACGCCAACTACTTTCCATCTCATCAAATTAACAAGGACAAACATTTTTGTTTATAACTAATATTATCGAAAATATTAAATTCAGTATATAACAATAACAAAACTTCAGGAAAAATCCTGAAAAAAGGAATGTAAAATACATATTTTCGTTACTATTAATTGATCACAATATTGTATTACAATGTCAAACATTTGTATATTCAACGATGTTATACCCCAGTGACACTCATTCGTGACACTCATTCTAGTTGAATAGTGTAAACTATTATTATGAATTGTTTAAGTTTCTTACCCCATGTCTTGATGTATTACTCACTGTTTTCCTCCCAAATTGTTGTCCAGTCTAGCCTGACCACATAATAATTATTGCTGACCAGTTAAATTTAATGACCAGTCAATAGAATTACATAAACAGGCTAGAATCAATTTTGAGAATGTATTTCCTTTGTTTACAATTATCATGTATGCGCAAAAGTGCGCATGATGTCACATCCATAAACAAAATGGTCGTACGTGAAGTCCATGACCTACTTGCCTACTTAGCTTGAAACAAATGCGCCGAAAACAGGTCAAAGGAATGCAATATTTGTTATTTACACGGTTTTATGTACTGTTTTGCTATTACTTTTAAATGCATTTATCAAAACGTGCATTCACACACCAAATAGCATATTTCCGTTTGCAATTTTGATTGCAGCAGACGCCGATTTTTTCGCCACTTCCGGGTCACGTGATTGTCATGTTTGTTTGTATTCACTGGAGTAGTATTTATGAACTGTCCGGTAATAGGTCAAGTTTACATCGGCCGCCATTTTGTTTTGTCTGCTAGAGGTGACAATATCCAGGGAATCATTGTTATGAATTATTGAAAGATATTTGCTGGAAAACGTTCAAAAAAGACAATTTTAACGCAATTTCTTAGGTGTTCGATAACTGGTTCATCCACCATACTAATAGTTACTTCCTGTTTGCAGGCAGACATTTGTCTGTAAAAGGATAACGTTTTCCGTCAGTAATTTATAAATGTACCTATGCATATCAATTAAGAGTGCTACTTTACACATTTTTTGTAAATGCTACCAGCTAAAACCGTCTTAATTCACAGATTTCGCCATTTAAAGTTTAACTCATGCTGTTGTGAAAGTATATTGTAAGCCATCTGTTGTTGTTGTTGCCAGGTTACATTCAGCTTAGCTGCAGGCTACATAGCGTTATTCTATTATTTTTAAAGTATCCTTTAAAGCAAATTGTACCCGATTGGAAATAGAAGGAAACTGTTGAATCGACGATTCCGGGCGGCCATTTCGAATGTTTCTACTGCCCCATATAGTCTACTGACCCCATATAGAATATATGGGGTCAGCATGTGACGTCAAACAGCCAATGAGAGAAGATTTTTTTGTAGATGGCGTGATATTGACCTTTATAGACTTCCCCCGGTTTGAATTTGATCGAAACCTGTGTCGGGGTCTTTTGATTTTTTTTTTAATTTTAGAACATTTTGGCATGTTAATCAATGTTAATGTTGAACTGAAAAGCAACATATGTAATTCGTTTCCCCCAAAAGCTCAGCATGCATTTGCAAATGATCGTAGGTTAAAGCATTCTTTATATATCAAGAAAAAAACAATTTATGGATTAAAGATCATGGGACTTTGATCTTTGTCCGAGTGCTTGGTAACTCAAAATGTGTATTATTTTTCTCCCATGTAACTGTAATCACGATACTAATTTGCATGAAAGAACGTCAAAGCGTTTTTAAAAAGACCACATGCAATTGAGATTTAACTTGATGACCTTACAATGCATAGTTCTTTGTGTTCCTTTTAGACGTTACCATTATGTCTATATGCACGATCTAAGGTCAAAGCATATTAAACATTTAGTGCATAAATAAATTTACTACAAAACGCCCAAGTGATCCTGACTTTTAACCATTCCTCTAAATAGATATTTTGGAATTGATAATGTTACACAATGGCATAAAAACGTGAATTGGAAATCTGTAATAGTATGTATTATTTCTTCCATCATCAATGAGCCGGTATTTAATAAACAAGCGAAGAATATTATTTTGTATTTTTTCAGATGGCTTTTCCTGCAATAATTACACAAAAATAGAACAAGAATGCATATGCAACCGAATCCTTTAAACACTTTAGTACCTTTTTTTGCGCTGATATGTATAATGTGAGCAAAAGTTGAAAGGTTGGATTGTTTGAAATTGAACATTGTTTGACTTGACGAAGTGTTTACTACATAATATTGATTTGATTTGATTTTTTGCACACTAATAGCAATTTAAAAGATGTCCATGAGTGCGTCTCGCGTCGTCACACTTAATTTACGAACCAAGAACATTGCCCTTGTTGTTATTTAGAAAAGAAAGGAGGAAGATATAAAATAGTATGAATATGTTGAAGATACGGAGCGTTTATTGAGAAAATAGGTCCAAGTAAAAACACAGAATATGTGCAACAATTCTGTGTTTAAGTAGGCTAACCTTAACAAATAGAACAAAGCTCCGCGTGCTTCTTGCGTGATCAGACATATTTCAACTGTTGATTGTCCTTTAACTTAAGCTTTAGCTTAAAACCGACGAACACGATCTTATAAACAAGTATGGGCACGATAATAACGACCAGATCATGCTGACTTATAAAACACCGACGTATAATACAAATCAAACATTTGTGCACCAATTATGAGCATAATTTATGTTATTGCAAAAGAACAAATCACAGAATAAAACATTAATTGTAAACAAAAGTTGTTACGTTTTATAAAAATATTGCTAAAAGTTTCATATCATTAGTAAAAATCCATATGTTTGACATAATTTCACGTTTAGATATATCTTATGCATTGTGAATACGGATGGACGGAAATAATGAAAAAACACATCTAATTCTAACTATATATGTCTTTATTCACGTAATATCGTTTATTCGGAAAAAAATGCCCATTGATGTTTTGAAAAATAATCATGAAATAAAAAATGTCAAACTATGAAATCGTATTGATGTTTATGCTTGTACATGTATAAGCTATGTGTTATTATTTATGACAACTTTTTTACTTTGTTTCTTCAGTAGTCTTTATTAGTAATTATCCTCTTCTTCTTTACATAAAGTTTTCTAATTAAAAATATTTGACAAATACATATTTTGCACCAGTTATTAGTTTATGTTAAATAATTCAAGTATGTTTGGCATTGCTGTACATTGCAAAATTAGCGAAAGTAGCGTACATAAATTATCGCACGATGCCTAGGTCAAAGTGACTATAGTCAACTAGGCCAAATTATTAATCAAAACAATAGTTGATGGTAAAACATTATTCGGGTGTAACTGGTAATTTCAGCTCAATAATGCATGTGATTCCGTTTGTATATGTATGCATGCAATATATAGAAAGTTTTATTGATGTAAGTGGTGTTTCCATCCATACATTAACACAATCTTTATCGAATATAAGTATGTCCGATTTATAAAATGTGTGTTGGTTTAATATCTTGACATGTATATCCATATTAGACAAAATGTGTTCAACTCAATAATGTTTCAAATACGCACATGTTAAGATTGAATCTATGTAAATGAAATTTCGATTCCATACAACGACAATTGTGTTCAATATATCGCCAGTTTTTATTAATATAATCATTTTTTTGTTTCATTAGATATACATGTAGTTGAAATGGATTTATGTTTTACCCAAACGGGTACATACATTGAATACGAACTGTATACTCTACGACAGCCTTTACTTTCAATACTATGTTTAATGTTTGCCGTGATATGACTGAACACTGTAAAAAAAACGGAGAAAAGCAAACACAAAAACACAAAACGATGACTTTGTTACTGCCTGCATTATCATAACATGATTGGACATTTTTATGTTGATGACTGACAATCCACTAAATAGAAAATCGCTTAAATCATCCTTTGTACGCAAAACGTTTAGATTCCTTATCTTAACCTTAACAAGTTTCGTTCTACAAAAGGCACATCGTGATGTTACACGTACGTGAAGAAACAGGTTGAGGGCAAGAATAACTAATTGACATGACCCAAGAAGCACATTCATGATTCATTGAAGTGTAAGAAAAGAATGAATGCTAAAGCTCGATGCATTCCCATCTTTGTCAACAAATAGTAAAACTCTTCTGTTAATGTAAGATAATACATTATAATGGTATACAATAGTCATGTACAAAACGTTCACGTTTTAATAACAACACGATTTTCATATTAATGTGAAATAAAAGTTGAATTATTTGTCAACAAATGTAATACTATTCATTTATTTAAGTTTGAATCAATTAAAATTGAATTCGGGCAATATATTCAGCAGCTATTTAATTTGTTTTCTAGCCTTTGTCTCGGGTTTAGGGTAATTTAAAATAGTTTTACCAGTCGCGGTAGGGTATTCTAAGACACAACTTCGTGCCATGTCAAACGTTGACGAAGACTTCTCGGCGTTTGAAACGAATTCCTTTCGAATATGGATGCAACAAAAATGTCCAACAAAATATAAGTACACATAATAAATAAACGATTTGTTGCTTCAATAGATACATGGGTGTGTTACTGTTAAATGTATTATCGTAAAGCAAACAGTGGCACTTTCAGCACATTCACAATTGGCGCGACTCGTGATTTGATTGTGTGGCAAATATTAACAGACAAATAGCATAATGTGTGCAACTTGTATACTTATCTTTGGAACGCCATTCAACATTAAGGTAACTTTATGAGAGTTGTGTTGTTTATTTCATTGTTCGAGAAATAACACGAACATTGCCCGCACTATAATTAACCATTACATTAAAAAATACCTCTGTTTGCTTAGTCCCTTGTCGTTATCTGGAAGACACAAACAACAGATGAATACAATACGGTCGAGTGCAGTGGCATGAAAAGTGGATAGCATATACTTGACATTTGAAAAATGTATTATGTCGTAAAAAGATGCACCCGCCATGACGCCACACACTACTGTTAGGTATGGAAACGTCTATGGTACACCCTGATGCTGTGATGGTGTCAAAATTCTATGACGACATGATATGAAAAAGGTATCATGGCGTAAAAAATAACTCAACGTGTCGACTAAACTAATTGAACTAAAACGATATTTTATCCTTTAGACGTCCTGTATATTTAACTATTTCTGTGTTGTGTACAGGATAGCTAAAGGATAAAATATTGTCAGAGATTTAGGCTGGTATGCGGGTTTTTTAAGTCTTGAAATCTGATCCTAAGTCGACAAATCAACATAATTTTCAGCGTCATGCTCTTGTGCAAATGACTTGCAAATGACTTGCCATCGTAGTTTGAGTCGACACGTTGAGTTATTGTTTACGCCATTACACCATTTTCATATCATGCCATCATATAACTTTGACATCATTACAGCATCAGGGTGTACCATATACGTTTCCATAGTTTGGTGATCTCCGATACATCCTGATGATTAAAGATAGGCTGATATTGCGACGGCATCAAATAAGCATTGGCTCTTTGAGTCTGCTTAAATGTGATTTTTTTTTAATTAAAAATTGTTTGCGTTCAATTTATAATTCAATCCTCGTTTTATGTTGGCATTACTGAACTATTTTATATTAAACTAAATGTGTTGTATTTACCTTTGAATCCTATCGGGTATACCAAAATAAGATACAATTTATACCATATGTTGTATAACCTTTCAATTACAAACACTACTCTTATGGACCAACAATATTGATTAAGCAATACTTACCTGTTATATATTAATATCTCAATGTCCTGTATATGCATTCATTATAGCAAATGAGTTGTAACCAGCGGTAAAAAGAAAATGTATTAAAGATTTTAGTACAAACATGCACTATACCTCACAAATATTTAGCTGAATTTGTTCATAATTGTAGCTACAGTGAAACTATTTACGTAACATTTATGCATCTTAGTACACAGGATAAGAGATCGTTGTATATGATAGTTTGGATGTTGCTAATTTTATATCATTGACAAAATTATCTTAGTTTTACGAACATAATCGGAGACCGTTCACCGTAAATAAATATGCGAAATAAGGCGATATTAGACACAGTTTATACCAGGTCTAAAGTCTTAACGTTAATTAAGTTTCCTTCATTTGGTTTAGGTTACAATAAGATCAATATATACATTTGAGATGTCGTCCCAAGGCTTATCAAGTGTCATCAATCCTGGTTTAAACATATGCTGATTTATCAAAAACTCAATGTCACGATCTGAATATTATAGCAAGCAACAACGCTATTTGAGAACGTATTACTCTTAAAGTAGAGCAAAGGACAAACATCAAGGAACACATGTCACATTTAAGTACAGATTGTGAGCGAAGTCATTATACACATTAGTACTAATACTTAATGTACAATAAGCTTTGCTGCGTGACGTTGTAAACTCATGTCAAATAAAAGGAATTTTCGGGGTGGTTAAGAATTTCTATTTTCATTATTGTCACAAATCATGTCAATACTGATTGTGTTAAACGTGTGAATCATGAATGTTTATATTATCAATGAGCATCACGAATGTTTCCAATTGCAATTCAACATGCATGATTTAAGGAAACCATATTTTGAGAAAATGGTGCTGAATGTTGTAAAACTTAATTAAACTTTTAGGAAAATTACAATGATGCATATCCACCGGAAGTGCGAGGATCAAGCATTCCGAAAGCTTGCCCGCAATATGTTATCCATATAAGTAAATAATATTTCTTTTTTTAATTCAATTTAGCCAATAAGTAATGCATTGCAATGCTTTGAACACGTATAATAGTGTGCCCGTGTTTCCTGTGCTAAAACAACAGACATCGAAACAGCCGTTCCGCTTGACTACTTTTGCTGATAAAATCATATCGTCGTTATTCGAATCGACGTATTAATGCGTGAAAAGATATAGTGTCACATTTTACAGTCACATTTACATTCATTATCCCGGAGTCACATTGCATTAAAATGGACGTTTAGAAAATATGTTCAGTGTAGCTGAGTGGGAAACGCTTTTAAGCGGTCATACAATTTTGCAGTGCCCCGCTCAGGAATTCAGCCGATATGTAGTACAGAGAGGTTTTCTCTTGACGACCTTATTCTGACCATTTGCCGATGTTCTTGGATGGCATTGTCCCAATGGCACGATACGAGTTTAAATAATGTTTTGATGTGAATATAGACTGTTTTCTTCAGATTTTATCTTTGAAATTCTTCTATTGAAATTATCACTTAATAAGAGAAATGGAAATATAATTTGGTAAATTAAAGTCACATCATTTAGTTAGGAACGGCATGTGATAAACCAATTCGTTATAATAATAACATGTGTGCACATAGTATCGATTGATTAATTGTTGATAATGTTAATGTTCATTTTTTACATTCACAACATCATACTCGTTGACTGCACTCTTATAATTTTATGAAGATTCCAATGAGAAACTACATGCATAACACACTCCCACATTGTTACCACGTTAGTAGCCTTAATTAGTAATTCTAAATGACTGTCCCATTTAAAATATTTGAACAGACAATGTAAAGACCGATGTGATGAACTACAACGAGTACTATACAGATAACTTGAAAATTGTTGATAAGGCAGTTATTGTTAAAAGCTAGCACATAATTGTGTTGCAATTAGGAACATTACTACGCTGACCACACTTTATACTCAAGCATTTTAAAAGTCTGCCAGAAATACGAATTTTAGTATTTTATTATTTATTTAATGATCCTTATTTACATTACGCAACTAATTCAGCATTCATAGCATTCCACATTATTTTACAAACTCCCAGATGTTTTAACCTCCACTGCAGATGAATAATAAACGCTGTCGTCTAAACATAAATCCGTTCAGTTGTGTTGAGGATTCTGGGTTTCTAACCTTTTCTCATTCAATATTACCGAATGCATTCCCATGCTTAACGAAACGGTGACCATATAATCGCCGCTTGATCCGTCCGTTCCAAGTCTAATATTCGTTCAGTCGAGTAAGCGTTTTTCTGAAACGAATTTTCCCAATGACATTATCTGTCCTACTCGATGTCAGTCCGTCACACTTTCCGTTCTAATCATTTTCGGAAGTTATTGCTCTTTGACTACTAATATGTCATTTTTTGTTCCCGTGCAAGATATCAGGCATGACGAATTGTAAGTTAATGAAATTCGGTATACAGCATCTCTATAGGGATGTTAGATCGTTCCGATTAAAAAGTGTAGTTTTTTCATGGAATGATTTCCTTTGATATTACACATGTAATGTTCTCACTTCATATTAGGATCCCTAATTTTCGGAAACGAGTTAATTTTCAAGTTGTTCAGCTTCAATAATTGTTCAGGGAGTTACTCTCCATTCATAATTAATAAAATATTATATTAAAGTGTTATGATTTCGCGCGAGATATCGGGACCTAATGATCGGAATTTTATGACAATTTATATGCGGTTATTGTACTATTGTACTATGATTGCATATGCGGTGAGTGACTGTGAGTGTATTAACTGGTCATTAAACATCAGTGATTGTCTGGTAGGCAATTGCATTCGAATACTATTTTTTAAATAAGAGATACCTAATTATAACCTCAACATATAACTTAACACATTCTACAAATCGGGTATTGTCAAGCGGTTTGTAATAGCGGCATATATTTATTGGATTTATACTCGGAATCAGTCGAATCTCTTTACGGTGGTTGACTTCTTTGTTATCTAAAGATTGGATCCTCGACCGATACTGTTTTAGTGTATCATTTTTGCAGAGCACGATTTTTCGCTTGTCAACATCGTTTACGATTTTTAGAAGTATTCAAGATGTGCAATATGTATTACAAGCTATGCTTGCAATGCTTGTGCCAGTTGCAAACTCATTTGATCCACAACTTTAATCAATGAAGAGATGTTCCTTCAAAATGCATTAGAGTGAAAGGTAAACTGGCAGTACCTTCACACATTTCAAAAATAATTATTGACAGTTTGGCAAAATGACAATTGTCGCAAAATTGTCATTAATGTGGAAAAGAATGTATGCATTATATTCAAACAAGCGAATGAACAGTCCTTACACATTAAAAATGTATAAGATGCCTGTTCGTTTATTAATACTCATTTAACGAAATCTGTGAAATATAAAGCATTTGTAATGCTTCTCATCTATAATCGAACGACTGAACAATGAGTATTTTAAAAGCTATGTTAGCAAAGTGTACTAAACCAAGGTGGTGCGGACTGTAACTTCATAATTAATTGAATACATTTTAAATAGCCTATCATTAATGTTTAGCCTGTAGGACCCCTGTCGCTAGCTCAAAATACAAGATAAAACTTAGGGGCCAAATGTCTTAGTTTGGGAAATAATTTAAATTGTCCAATCTGTATTTTGATTACTCATCGTGCGATTTTAACCATGACTGTGATGATAACGTGTCGCGTGTTCGTATTCCATTTCTCAATGTCACCGTTAAAAGTCAAAGACAAACTTTTGGCAGCATGCAGCTAGTCAGGACTTACTCATCACAAATCATCCCGCAATTACCTGCCACTTTCTCATGTCATTGACCTGTGTCAACGGTCAAGATCACAAAAAGCAGTTATAAGTATAATATGCTTAAAATGCAGCTTGTTGACATACTGAACTCGTCATTCATCAGGACATTTCATTATACGATTTCTAAACGTTCACACTCTTGAACCAGCGTATCGCGCCTAAGGCATATGATCCGTAATTGGTACTCATATATCAAAGTCCTAAGTAAAGACCAGTGCTCGTAAAGGGATGGCCTGAAATGTCTTAAATTTACCATTCATCGGACAAGTTTTAAACAACTTGCCATAGCTGTTCACTTTTTGATAATGACGTGTTTCTTCCAAGGTATTTGTGTTCTATCTTTAGGACAATGCCATAGTTAAAAGCCAATGCTCAAATATCACCATGATACGTAAAACCATGGATATCATTAACTTCATCATTCAAACGGCAATGTATTCACTCTACTGAAGCACACGATGCGCATAATGCCTGTTACCCGATTTCAAAGAACAGGGTCACACTTTTTTTTTTTTTTTTNTTTTTTTTTTTTTTTTTTATAGAAATGTATAAGTAATGCTCAATTAAGTGCGACATGAACTTGATGACCTGACATAATTGATCAAAATCTTAAAAGATTATCGAATGGAGATTCATAAACTAAGACTTTTAAAAACGAGTGTCAAAGGATTCAACACATGTATTACGTCTTGATAATATCGCTTGTCTTTGGTCTTTGCTTAGTGTTCATTCTCAACATTTTAAATGTGCTAAGATCAGCAAATGGCAATATATAAGAGCTTGAACAAAATGTAGTTAAAATTAAAAACCACGTAAGTACGACCTCTTATACAGCAAGAGATGTTTGTAAAACATGTATCCTATCCAACTTGAAGCAAAGTCGTTCTTGTGACCTTGACCTTTTTTTTACTTGAAAATTACTATGTCATGCTTTGTCAAGAGTAACCACGATACCAATTTATATGGTCATCAGAATTGTCTGAATATTGTGCAGAAATCGATAAAGTAGACCTTATCCCGTAACACCCTTAGTTTCGATAAGTGTCTTACTTTCCACCCAAGTAACCACTAAACCAATATGCAGATAGTAAGTGAAAACGGTTTCAAGGTATTGTTTGGACACTTATTTCCCGTGAAATGTCCCTGTGATCCTGACCTTGGACCTTTTGATCTGAAAACCAATAGGTGTTATTATTTTTTCCCCCAGAATGCAAAAGGCCATTTCAGATGATAGTAGGTAAAAAAATTCCATATGCATCATGAAGAAACCAATATATGTATTAAAGCTCATGTGTCCTGGAACTTTGTCATGGTGACCTGAAACTCAAAATATGTCTTATTTTTCTCTCATGTAACCGTATAATCACTGCACTTATTTGCATGAACGTATGATAAAGCATTAAACAAAGACCACGTGGCATTGATATTTGACCTGATGACCTCACAAGGAATAGGCTTTGTTTTAGACTTGATAGAAATGCAATTATGCTTGAGCTTCTGGATTTTTACTTCTTTATAATGATCACTATATCAATTTGCAGGATCTAAGGTCAAAGCATATTTAAGCTATCGTATTTACGAATTTACTACACAACGTCCGAGTGAAATTGATTTGTATCAGTCCTCAAAAACGATGTTTTGACATTCAAACTGACATAAAGATGAGAATCAGAAATCCGTCATCAATGCACCGGTATTACAAACAAGCAAACAATACTATTCTGCTGGTGGCTTTGTCTGAAACAAATACGCAACAACATAACTAGCATATTTATTTACGTCGAATGTAAATGCAATAGAAGCTTTTTAACGATGAAGTACATTATTTTGCGATGATACATATTGCGTTATATGGGAGGAATAGTTAAAAAATGGACATATTTTCAATTGAATATTGCTTGCCTTGACTTTGATTTCACTACATTATATCGATTTGATTTATTGAACACTGATAACAATTAGAGAAAGTAAAAGAGTTTTTCTCGCGTCGTCAAAATTAATTAAGCAACCAAGGTCAATATTCTTTTCAACATTTAGAACAGGAAGGAGGAAGACATAAAATAGTGTATGTTGAAGATAAGGAGTGTATTTTAAGCAGTCTTCTTCGTTTACTGTTTACTCATATTAAAAAATCATGTATGCCAGCTTAATAAGATAAACAAAATACCATTGTGAATATGTTTGTTTTAGGTTAAATTTGCTTGCTCCAGTTAGTGCGGTTTAATTTTAATTGTCTCTGTTTCCAATGAGTTACTTATGTTTGTTTATAAAATAATTTAAAAATGTAATTCCGCTTAATATTTGTTCACCTTCGGATAACGTTTAAACCAAAGTCAAAGATACTTAGCTTTTTTCTTAATGTTGTTATAAACCAAGTCCACCAAAACGAATGACAACTTTACGTTCCACTTCACATTTGAATAAGCTAAAATTAAATCTATATACATGTAATATGGGTTCTATACAACAACGATTTCGTTCAATTTATATTGTCAATATGTATTAACATATTTTTTTCGGTTTAATTATATATAGTTTAAATGGACATATACTGTATCGAAACGAGTAAACTCGTTAAATACGAACGGTGTAACTTACGACAGTCGTGGCGGTCCATAGTTACCTTTCTGCCGTGATATGACTGAAGGCTGAAAGGCAAACAAAAGAACACAAAATGATGACGTTAATGACTTATCGCATCTAGATGGTACGATTTCATATGTTAAGGTTGATGATCGACAATTCACTTAATTTAAACGTTCTTAAACGTTCTTTTGTACGCATAACTTTGAGATTTTGAGACTTTGAAAGTTCGACTATATGTTCTATAAAAATGAAATCGTGATGTTACACCTAAATGAAGTAACATGTGGATGGCGAGACGAAATACTTTGGTTGACACAAGAAGTAAATTCGTGATTTATTTATCTGTATTTATCTGTGTTAGAAACGAACAAATAAGCATTTCAATGTCTGTCAACATATGTTGAAGGTCCTTTGGTAATGTAAGATAATATAGTATTATACTATACAATAGTCACATACACAACGTGCACGTTTTAATTACGCCATTTTCATATTTATGTGATAAACTGTCCAATTGTTTGTCTTTTTCAAGAACATATCTTGTAATTGAACGCAATTGGAACACTTTTTATTTATAATTTAATTATACAATTTTAATCAAATGACAGCAAATTGGTGCAAATGTTTTGTTCGAGCCTTTCTTTCGGGTCTAGGGTTATGTGTTTTACTAGGCGACGTAGGGTATTCAAAGATAGAACATTAACAAGGGTTTCTCGGCGTTTCTACACAATTTCTACACAATTTCTATCAAATATGGATGCAAACAAAACGTTTTTCAAAATTAACATGCACGTGTTTAATAGAGGATTTTGGCTTCAATTGTTTCCTTGGTATGGTACGTTTGCATTTAACAGTGTCACTTCCGGCGCACGATGTATTATCGCAAATCTTGATTTGATTTCGTTGCTAGTATTTACAACGAATACAACAATTGAAGTACAATTTGTTCTTGTAATATGTTTGGAACAAAATGCACCGTTGGGATAACTTTACGTGAGTTGTGTAATTTGTTGTAAATTTTTAGGAATAACATTACGAACATTTACCGAACTCTTACTCTTAATACATTGAACACTATCGGCATTACTAGCTCACATATTAACACCAGGTGGTGTAGCGGCCTTCAAAACAAAAGAACCAAATGTCTACATTTAGTGCCATGCTATACAGTGACGAGTCAACATACACGAATTTATTGTCAAATATCGCATTATCGAAGTAAAATGTATGTAAATAAAACTTAGCACAGGTGTAAAATTAGACTAGACGCGCTTCAATGTTCACGGCCATACATATATTTCAAGGATCAAAACTGCGTGTTTTCTTCGTATATTGAATTTCCTAACTATTAAAACTAAGTGAAGTTAAATGTTTTCAGTATTTTGCTTCATATTATTATTTGAATTTCAATGTTAAAGATGAGTAACTACTTTCCGTTTTAAATCTCCTATTTGAAGTGCGAACCCATTGGGTTTAATAGAAGTCACACATTATCATTGAATATATCATAGCTATTTGACTGCGTAACTCTCCATGCGTAGTGTGGTGGTTTTTCTCGCCTTTAACTCTTTTTGATCAATTCACTCTTCTAATTTCACAGTCAAATAGGACATTTACAAACATCAATCGTTTGGCGATTCAAAATAATTCTTACAGAACTGATATCATTAAACATTTCTATTCATACTTTTTCCGAAAGCATAGTAAATCATTCAGTGATTAACACACGTCATAATTCTCTAAAAAACGAAACGGCAAATAATCAGAACATATCTTGAAAAGAAAAGTTTATTAAATATACGAGTTGTTGTTGGATGTCTTTAAAAAAAACCGGTGTGTAGGCAGAAGTATAACTACAAGTATAACATTCAATTTACATTGCGCCACTTGTGAAAATATATTTTCTATAATCATTCGTGAAATAACAAACAATCTTACACTGACATGAACAAATATCCTCTATATCTTTTAGTTCTGCCTCATAGTATCATATACATACAGTTGTAATACTCAACTGTAATAAAAATTCAAAAACGTGTTCAGCACGATAGTTCATATGAAGGAGAAGTATTGATCGTTGATTCTATTTAGGTACTTCTTAAATGTGTAAACATGACTGTCAGATATGTCTTTAAAATTGTTCTCCAAAAATAAGAACAGAACCCATAAATCGGTCATTGGAATTTAGCTCGCAGACAACGAATGTTATCAGACTAACATATCATGTCACGAATTATAATGAACGTTGACCTAAGGCAGAATGAATCTAACCCGCCGAGTTTCTTATCTAGCGTTTATAAGGCTGGTGGTTTAAAAATGAAATCTTAAAGCGTTGTTGGCAGTGAAGCATGTGCAATATGTATTGGGTTACATTGGCAGCCCTTTTTGGGTGCACTATTGCACTTAAATGTAAGTAGTGTATAGTATATCGTATGCATGTTTGCCGAAATTGTTTTATTGATCCGTTAAAACATACGGTATTACCTATCTATTTTCAGCCACCATAGGAAGGAAATTTGTCACAGGATTTCTGAGCTTTTATCATGACTGCAACTTAAAACTAGATATTGCCTCCAGTACATATGGTGATGTTGAAATAAACGTACCATATCTGGGAATAAATACCACCTACTCGTTCAATAGAACATTTTCAACTACGTTCAGCAGTAGTCCTCAGCTTTACGGCACTCAGATTGGACACAACGGCGTTTATATTAAATCAACAGTTGATATTTCGGTTTACGTTACCACATATCGTCCTGAAGGAGACAGTGAAGACACACACGTATGCCTGCCTGTTCAAACGCTTGAAAGAGTACATTATATTTCCAGTTATGTGTCAAGCGGTTCATATCCATCACTATTTATGGTGATAGCGTCGTTTGCAAACACTGAGGTTAATATATCATTTCCTGACGGCACGTCAATATCAAAGACACTGAACTGGTTGGACGTCTATCAGGAAGCTTTCCCGTACAGCGATCCCACTGGTACTATCATCCAGTCAAGTAAACCCGTATCTGTGGTAAGCGGAGTGTCATGTTCGGATTTCCCTCAAAACGATGATAATTGTGAGATGGTCGGTGAACAAATGATTCCAACGATTGCCTTTCAAACGGATTTCATCGTTCCGCCAATCCTGTCCAACCGATTCATGGTTCGTATTTTCAGTAGTCAAAGAAATAACAGAGTATGTGTAAAAGACGCCTTGTTTGAAAACTGCACAATGCTAGGTTCAAATCAATGGTTCCAATCTGCACCGAATCATTCCCCCTTAGTCGTCACTAGTCAAAAACCGATTTCCGTCATACAATACAAAGAGAGTCAAGCGTACATGACAATCATTCCGGGTATTCGCCAATTTATGAACTCTTACACTTTTGTTGTACCAGAGATCACTGGAGACCATAATTACTATATTTCCGTAACCATTCATTCTGCTGTATCGCAATCGCTTCGTCTAGACGGAGGACCACCCAGTAAACTTGTTGGAACGGATCGCGTGGAGCCTCCATTTAACAATTATACATTCGTCACGTTCAACATTACCGCCGGATACCATGTGATGGCATCGACAGAAACATATGTTGTGTTCGGATTGATTGTATTTTGAATTGGAGACAAAGCCGCATATGGCTATCCTGCTGGGATAAACTTATATATATATATATATTTATTATGTACAATATGGTGTGAACCAACAACATAAATCAGTTTAAGCGAAAAGGAAAAAAGATACTAGTTATACTGTTATTATCCATGTCTTAATAATGATTATCTAAGCATAAACATCGGTCCGCTCATCCTTTTGATTAACACGTGTTCTAAGTGACATTATTTAGTTTGGTAAAAGATAGAAATATGCAGTTATAATTTCATTTTCAGTAAATTCACATACAAGCTATCCGTATTTTTTTCAGATAATGACGAATGTGTATCTAACCCCTGCATGTATGGTAGTACATGTTCAAATGGTGTTAACGGTTACACCTGTAATTGTCGAGCTGGCTTTATTGGAACGAACTGTGACACCGGTGAGAAAATTTGTTTTCACCTTTCCCACCATCCAAAAAAAGGATGTTGACTTTCCCTCTCACTATTTCCGAATAATTAATAATTATATTGCATTGGCTTATTTGAAAGAAATCTTAACCAATTTTGTATATTGGGTACTCCTTTTTTTTCTGGCGTTAATGTAAATGTGACCCTATGAAGAAAATAAAAGCAGACACCTTTTTAAACCACCGTGAGCATAATATCATCACCTCTTATCCGTGGTCCGCCGTTCGTCGTACGTGGTCAGTCGTCAAGAGTAACTTTGTGAACACTCTAGAGGCGACATGTATTGCCAATCATAATAAGACATTAGAACCTTTATATTTTTGTTCAGACGTTTATTTTGCATATAGCCGGAGTTTTAGCCACTGTCTATACAGGAAAGTACATTTCTAACTTTCAAATAGAAAAATGTATATAATATAATGTAACATAACCAAAATTAAGGCGCTTTATAAGCAAAAATACAAACAAAACAAAAGCACTCTATTTAATTGTGGCATGCGCAACTCAACAATAATTGCTGTAAAAGGGTGAAACAAGCTAAAGATATTAATCGTCATGTAAACTTGTTTCTTCGTGTAGTGTTATGACGTTGTAAACATTCAGTGTTACTCACGCTTTAAATAGACGAATTAAAAACAAAGGCACCGAATACTCTTCAAGTGTTTGCTACTTACGTAATATATATTTAGTATAAGGTAGGTGCAAACAATTATAATGTCAATATCGTCCATTGAAGATATAAAACGTGTTCCAGATATCAATGAATGTGCATCCTCCCCATGTCTTCACGTTTTTGCATGTTCAGATGGTGTACACGCTTACACGTGTACATGCTTAGCTGGCTTCAGTGGGAGGAATTGTGACACCGGTGAGTAATATTGTGGTTTCACCTTTCTCAACATCCAATAAAATGATATTTCCAGTCCAGGCTAAATATCCCAAAATGAATGAAACGTAATTTAACATGTATGCAATCGAGTTCTCCGTCTTATATCTGACATTAATGGGTAATTACCTTTTGAAGATAAACGCATTATACACATTTCTAAATTTGTAAAGAAATTTTGGCGAACTTCTTGTTCCGAGAGTCATCACAGAGGTTGCATAAAATTAGTTTTAATTATTATGCAGTGCAGAGAACTTTTCAACATCCACTGTTAATCACGCATTTCATAACCAGCATAGCCAACAAGTGTGTAAATTAAAGAGCGGTGAACTATGCAAACATTGTCTACTGAGCTGAACAGACACCTTTTCACTCTCTCCAACGTCAAATAAAACAAAACGCGTTTCTAGAGGGTTTTATAGTTTTTTCAGACTATGTTAAAAAAGATACATGTATTTGAACGGCTTAAAACTCATTCTTTGGGAACAATCATTCGGTCAAATGGCAATACAATTTCTATTTTAGTTCCAAACTATAACACTATTTCCAGACATTAATATATGTGGACCAGTCGTGATATTTTAATCAATATAAACTAATATTCGTAAAAAATACGGTATTTTAGAACTTTTCTTTTTTCGTCATTCGTGGTTAACAGTCCATTTAAAATATAAATATCCGTGCTTGCGAAAACATATATGTAAGCTATATATCTTTTTTTCCAGATATTAATGAATGTACATCCTCCCCATGTCTACACGGTGGTACATGTTCAGATGGTGTTAACGCTTACACATGTACATGCCCAGCTGGCTTCAGTGGAACGAATTGTGAAATCAGTGAGAAATATTGTTTTTTCACCTTTCTCAGCATCCAATTAAATGATATGCAAATTCCCCCATTAATATTTCCAGATGAATGAACCGCAACTTTAAATGAAATCCATGTAAATTGGGTCCTTTGATTTTTCTTTCTGATGTCAATTTAAATTGTTCATTTAGTCTTCACAGACATTTAAGCGCCGGATACTCTGTTAGTATTTGCTACTGAACTTACTAGATTTAACTCTTTCCAACGTAAATTTCAGTAAATAGCTTTTGCTGAGAAAATGTTCAAAAAAATACATGTACTCAGCATTGAATCCAGACAAACATCTAATATTCTGACGGTCTAGAAATTAATACGTTAGAAACATATTTTTTACTGGCAGTTCAATTCTTAATCTAGTTAATCCTTTTGATAGAATGTTTATTGAAACGTAGGTTTATTTATGCATGATGTCAATATCCGTGAATGCGCACACCTATCTTTAATCTAATAACAAAAATCCAGATATTAACGAATGTGCCTCCTCCCCATGTCTTGACGGGGGTACATGTTCAGATGGTGCTAACGCTTACACCTGTACGTGCTCAGCTGGCTTCAGTGGAAGGAATTGTGAAATCAGTGAGTAATATTGTGCTTTCCCCTGTTTCAACATCCATTAAACTTATATGGATTGTCACCCATCAATATTCCCAAATAAATTAACACGTATATAACGTGAGCTTGTTTTAAATGGAAATTGGGTATCCGTCTTGTATCTGACATTAATTGGGAATTACCCTTTGAAAATAATGAACTCCGATTTGACTTATTTCTTGCTCCAGGAGCCATCGCGGATGTTGCAATTACTAAGTGTTAATTTGTATGTTGATCTATGACATTGTTAACATTACCTATGTTCTGTCCTGTTCTACCGTTATCCCCTATTGGGGATTTCATCTTGTTTCGGCCGTAAACGGAAGAATAATTCAAAGCAGAAACAGCTATTATTTTGTGTACGTTTTCACGAAATTATATANTTTCTAGTCATGTAGTATCGAGGAATTTGAATGGTTGGATCACAATCTCTTCAAGCTTGGGTGTGTGGATTCACCGGTATGTCGTTCAGATTATAGTAAAATAATAATGCACTATATGTTTTAGTGACTACTACGTGTTTAAACTTTCAATACAGATCACGTATTATACAGACTTTGGTTTCAAAACTATATCCGTTCATGCGTAAATGTGGACACTGGGTAAAATGCTATAACAAAAATCGTTTCAATATTTGTATTAGACTATAACAGAGGCATATCTCAGTAATTATGTATTTATACTGAATGCATTTCCAGTGCGGCGCTATTGGGAACGGACAGCGACGGTCTTCGCCTCAATGCAAATCCTGCTGCGAACAAGACTTCTGTAACACCAATTGCACGCACCACAGGCCCATTGGCATAATTGGTAACATATAATATTTTTTAAGAAACTTCTTTTCTACACCCTTAATGTTACCTTTGTATAAGGCAATGTGCTAAACTAGTTCCTTTAGTTAAGTACATATTATTAGATGATTTAAAAGAAAATTAACAACAACAACATTATAATTCAATTTAGCGTATACAATCTCCTAACCTTCATGCGTGTTATATGAATACATATACACATTTTTAAGTAATTGTAGACGTGGAGCTTTTAATTCCATGTAATACAGGTTTAATAGTAACAATTATAACGTCGAAAGATGTATGTTACACTTATATTTCAGCAACAAATGCCTAATAAGTAAAGAGCATTGATTGGGTGACAAAATCCGCCGTTGTCTATAAACTGGTTTTCTTGGAACGGAGGAAGAGTGA
>VMBQ01008499.1:0-11609 GCA_007657795.1 Dreissena rostriformis
AAAAAATTTTTAGGGGAAAATCATTTTTTGGGGAAAAATTTCTGCCAGAGGGGAAAACAATATCTAAGGGAAAGGGCCGAAATTCGGCGGGTCTTTCAGAAGGAAAAAAACCCCTGTACAGTGACTATTGTAGTTAATTTCAGGATGCGAAATTGTACGTTCTACTCAACTCTACTCATAAACAATATGATTTATGACAATATTTCTGTTTGTCTAATGAGTTTTCGTGTTTTCTAAATATTTTTTTTATTTCACGAATTTTCTTTGGTCTGACAGAATAACCTAAGGTCTGACAGAAAACTCTGACCAGTCAGACCAAATGTCTGACAGAAGGCTTTTGAGTTTCGGGAAGTCTGGAAGACTAATCCTGCATCTAACCTTCTGCTGAAAAACTATGTTAGGCCACGACTTTTATATTTCTTGGTTTACAAAACCGCCGACCCTAATTTTTGGAAAATGGGAAAAAAAGTAATCAGAAAATCGTCTTTTTTATATATATTTTATTCCCGACCGCACTGAAAAAGGAGCGAAACGAGAAAAAAAAAAACAACGAATTCAAGACCAAAAAAACTAACAGATCGACCAAAATGGCCGCCATTTTACTATTGCGCAATCAATAATCCGGGTCATTGGAAAGTGGTACTTTGTATTCAACAATAGGAAGCGTCATTATGATACGGAGCATGGGTTGCATAGCACTAAATTTTCTGACAATTTTTCTAGCAACAAACTTACAGTCCTCGTGCATTTCATGTAAAACATGCGAAAATAAGAAATCATGTACATCATGTAATTCTTCCTCGGGGAAAGCCTGAGCTTTTAATTTGAATGATGAAATAAATCTAGAACAAACTGGAAAACAACCACAAGTCCCTATTCACACCTTCAGTTACCCGGCTACCTGGGAAAAAAACTTGTTGACACCTACCTTTACCAGCTATTCATTATGTGGTCAACAGCCCAACGTAAGCTGCCAATGTAGAAGTGCACAAACACAAACAAAGACAAAGACATTTTTGCATATTTTATTCAAACATTTTATTTTTTGTAAAATCTGTTCATATCTGCCATTACCGACTCTTTTTTTTGTTCCGACAACGGGCCTTCAGTCTATAAGATTATAGGATGTAGTTTTCTGAAATAAAAAGATGGCGGCTATTGTGATTATTTACGATTTTAAAATGATTTTATCGCAATTTAGCAACCAAGATTGCGTTGTATCGATGTATTACGCGCACCAACTTTTTAATTTAAAACTTCAGTGCTTTCCACAGGCAATTTAACAGTCCCTCAGCGGGGCGCTTGAATTTCGAAATCAGAGTCCGCGGGGCGCCTGAAATTTTCCGATCAGTGTATTCTGGCAGTTACTGCAGCTTAAGATCAAAGCGATCGACTTCGCCGAAAACTTTGAAAGCCGATTTACGATCCTTTGTCGCTTTACCCAACTAAAGCCCGCCTAATTTAAAGGCGACACGTCGTTGAATTAGAAAAGTTAGTTTTTAGGGGTACGTGGTTGCATATTCATGCATTATGTGACATGCCTCGTTGTTTTAAAGTAATAGGACGCGATTAAGATGAGAAAACTCAAAAATATTGTTTGAACGTCTGTTCCACATTTATTCGGATGGACAAAAAAGCTTGACATATTGCTCGGTTATCGACCGACTGTGTGTAAACGGCTGGACAGATTTCTTTGAAGTAAATATTTTTTGAAAGGTTGTCCAATTGCCCATAAGAGGACCAAGGGATGCTTTGGATTTAAGCTGTTTTGACATTTTTGCAGCCCGCGAAGACAGGTCTATGATAAATTCTAGTTAATGACCTTGTATATATTCTAATATCAGAGGGTGGGGATTTTTTTTTTTCATGGCTCTTTGTCAATTTTTCTCTCATTAAACGTGATTTTATATATTTATTTGAATATATTGGGCTCCTGGGCCCATAATTATACTATCCAGGGTACGTTACTTAATTCCACCTGTGGCGCCCAACGCCTGTGTGCAGGAGTGTGCTTTTGATAAATCTATTAACTGATGTATTTTAATCTCAATACTTCATACAACATTGGTCTTCAAGCATTAATCAGTCATGGGGTGGGTTCGAGTAGGTGGGGATGCAATAAATGCATTGAGCTCAATATTACCAAGCATTCCTGACATCACTAGTCTGCCATCTTGCCATGCAGCATATGCGGCAAATGGTCAATGTGTCAACGCTCTTTCAATAACGTAGTGACGTCACCATCTATGTATAGAATGGCAAATGGTAGACTTACTAACACTCTTGATTGTCAAATATTTAAATATTTCAAGCTTTTACCGGTTTAATATTTCAAATTTCACTATAATTTTATTTAGACTACAGTACTGTATAATGTTATATTAAGAATAATCATGTCGATAATTTAAAGGGAGTTAGATAGAGCTGTATTGATTCAAACAAATAAATATACGTATAATAATATAATCGATTATCATAAAGTAATGGCAAATTAAACCGGCCACAAGTCACACCGGCCACATACAAATGTCCAAACACAAGGGTCAAAGTCAAATATTTGCGCGTAGGCTGACAAAATTTAATTACGACCAATACAAACTTTAATTGGATTATTCGTTGTATGTACATTTAGAGGCATTTCGCCAACGACAGCCTCTTCTTAAGAATCAGCAGCACCACAGAAGACACAACAGCACCTCAGTTAGATCTAGCCCTGCTCTAGCAATGAAAAAAAGAAACGCGACCCAAATAACTGCCTTTACCGGTATATCCACCACAACCAACTACAACGTACAAGATGTGTGTGTGTGTGGGGGGGGGGCGATAGCAGGTCTTGAGAATAAACCTAAGCATTGCCCAAAGAAACTAAAGCAACCCTTTTAGAAACGTCTTGAATAAGAACGCGGTACAACGTTGCCTTGGAGTCGGGAGGTCTTGATCCAAATTATGGTGTGGCATTTTTCTAGTTGGGTGATATTGGCGTTGAACATAGGACTTACATAACAATTACTGATAAGGGCGCTTGTCTGGACGACGTCAGACAGATGTCATGTCATAATGAAATTTGTGGAGGAATACAAAATGGAGGAAGTAAAGTTCAGTTAAAACCTATTTAATTTAGCTCGATTGAATCGAACGAATACGGCTAATGGAGGCGCTCTTAAGTGCGTTTTCTGGGTCGAACCAGCACTTTGCGTCTTTTGATAGATATATACAACGCTCTCACACTTACACTGCCTCACTATATCAGCTAGATTTATACCGACGCAGTAGAGCTTAATTTTGACATGTAACAGGGAGGTCCTAGATTCGGTTCCCGATTGAGGTCGGTTATTTTGCTATCAAAGCTATGGTGGCACCCGACGCGGGTATTGCATTAATAACTTACTGGCGGGTGCATGTCTGTATAACGTCCCACAGATGTCATGGAAGAAATAAGTTAGTGAAAGATTTTCAAAAATTAAAAAATGAATGTAGTAGATTGAAGCTTTCTTTCCAAGAACATCCAACTCGTTTCCATTTTTTCCCGCTCTGCTTGTCCAGCGTCCAAAAATATATGAATGTATTTTTCCGGATTTTGAACGGTATAAATAAGAGTAAGACATATGTAATAAAGTCAATATAGTCAACAATTACCTATATCATGTTGCAAGTTACTTAAATAAAGTATATTGTAACTGTAATATGACTAGTAGCACTCTTAAACACAAACAGCCCAGCAATATCCAAAATCAACCTTTAGCCATCATCATAACAAATGGTATTTACAAACCACAATAGCACATAATATTTAAGATCACCAATGACTGGATACGTATTTTCAAAAAAAATCCTAACACGTCTATTCAAATATTACTATTAAAGACAAAATCACAAATTCATGATGATACTATCTATGACATTTCGACACTTAAAAAAACGCAACGCGCTTACAAACTTGAAATAAACGACAACTCTGCTAGAGGAGAGTAAAAAAGAGACATGTGGATCTTTTTAAGCGACCAGAGCATACAATGAATTACGAATAAGTGTTGTATCGAAGTACATGTGCGTTGTTCGAAAATGGGTATTTTGAGGCGCTATTTATACCCGTAATACCTTTATTTTCCACATTGTTAAAAATGTTTGGGGGATTTCCGGTCACGCGCCCGAAAACCTATCCGCTCGCAGACGCATAACAAAGAATCCAACTTGTGTGGCCTTATTAGAAATATATTAATCATTGACAAACATGGAATTTATTTACCCCACTCAGATACAAAATTGTGTTAAAATGCCGATTTGAGCATTTTTTATAATAGGATACTTTTTAGTTTCTACAGAACACACCATCAGTGTTGTTGGTGATGTCATCAACTTATCAATGGGGCAAATTGTCACCGTATTATGGCTGCGCTAATAAGATAGTACTTTTTTATTGAGTTTAAAAGCACTGTACACTAATTGAAAGCATGGTTTATTAACTAACAGGCTACTAAACTTCTAAAAGTGCAAAAGGTAGTCTTATTTTTCTTTCGATTTTATTCCACCAGTTCAGAAAGCGGTTTGCACGGACAGACACAGTAATTGAACAACACAAACAAGATGGATTTTACAGCAAACGAATATATAGGGACGAACATGACTTTGCGAAAAAAAATCAACCAATTGTGCAGAGAGTGATTATCCACGAACATACATGTGGTGTCTTTTCGTTGGTTACATACACAGTTTAAAACGAAACCATATTCAGGCTTTTTTCCTTTTTAGAGAATGGCCGTTTTTCCCAAAGAGAAGTTCGCGACTAAACTTTTAACAATTTAAAGAAGTTCGCGACTCGAATTTTCACAATTTTATCAAGTTTGCGACTCTTTTGTTTACAATTTTGAACAGATCGCGACTCATTTTTTTCACAATTTCCAAAAGTTCGCTACTCTTTTTTTTACAAAATGAGGGGATCTAGCGCTGCACAAAGATTTTGAAAAGGGCCCTTTTTTTTATGTTCAAATGTCATGTATCTACCAAAAATAACGTTAGTTAGAGAATTTCTCTTATGTACTGTATACCGGTACGCATTGTTTTACGTTTACTGACCGTGTGATGTGTCTTTAAAACTTCTGCTTGCGCAGCAACTTCGTAATTACAGATCCGTTTTGCTAACAGCATCAAAAACATCATACATCATGTTTAGATCCATTTTCAGTTATCGAATTTGGAAAAAGTATCGACTCGAAAAACTGCATGGGAATGCCATAATAAAGAAGTTAAAATAATAAAATAAAATAAATCGTACAAACACGTTTTTTGTATTGTGTTTGTTTTATAATACACAAGTTAAAATTCATTTGGATTGGTGTATTGGTCTACAAATATGCATTCATCAGCCACTGATCAAAATTTTAAGGGTATAAAGGCACAGCAGTTGTGCTTCTTGTTACTGTAGTCTAAAGAACTCATGATACCCCTGCTAAATAATTATATTTTAAACATAGTTTCTCATTCACAATAACAAGCCCTAGTATTTTAAAACGCAAGGTAAATTTATCTTAATTTATATTAAATTATTTATAGTTGCATGTGTATAAGCATAAGATGCAACCAATATTATGCCAACATTTGGTAGTATACGGTGCCTTTGGTCATTTTGGCAGAAAAAAAAACAACAAATTATGTTTATATACACTGTGTATAACAAAAACATAATTTTATTTGAGATAAATCAAGCACTTCACAAATGTATTATTTGCATAAAAATGTATGATTTTATTTATAGTTTTTAAACAATAAACATAGTAAAAACACGTTTTTCATCGCCCTAAAACATACTATTTAGTCTTAATATTTGTCAGTATAAATTATTTGGCATAAATACAACCTAAATGTGTAGGTCAGTTACCGTCTCGGTCCGTGCAAGGATCTTTTTATAAAAAAGTGACATAAAGCTGAAAGTTAATACGCCGATCGCAGATTCGGAAGTTAACCAATTAAAGGGACATGTTCACAGATTTGTGCATGTTTTGAAGTTTGTGATTAAATGTTTTGAACTGATAAATGTAAGCATCGGAGCTAAAACAAGAATGAAATAAAAGAAAGAAAAAAGTGAACCGCACATGGGCACGAACCAATAACCTTTGTATTAAAAAGCTACCGCTGAAACCTCTTGGTCATCTGTACTAATACCGATATGTGCATATTTTATACGGTATAGAAGCAATCCACGTAATGTCACAAAATATAATGGAAACAACAGAACTCTCCAAATTATTCAATCGTTTAGCGTTTGTAACGCTTTATAATTTTACCAAGGTCCCTGAGCTGTCGAATAAAGTTAAAGATCTAAAAGAAAATAGCGATTGTCAAAACACACCCATAAACACTATTTCTTACGTTAAAAGAGCACTTGGTACCTACTTCGACATGTCATCACCACAAACGTCACATGGGCAATATATAATCCACTTGTTAGAGATAAAATTTTGCTCGTATGGAGTATTTAAACTACATGTCCATTATCCAGTCATGTTTGCTGACACGTATACATCACGGGAAATTCTCGGATAACTTTCCTGTTGGCAATACAGTGACGTCCAATCGGTAACGAGACTGCGTATGTGTGCGGGGTTAAATTTGGGTTCATATGGCGACTTCCAATTTTTGATTGACGTCGGTAAAATCAACGATCTATCAGTGAACGTTTATTGATAGATCTTTGATAAAATGTAGCCTCGGGTGCGGAAGGACTAAATAAACTTCGAAATAGACACTCACACTGTCATGGCGTAAGCGTTTTTCCAGGTTGATTAAAAAGGAATCTAGGTTTCCGTTTAACGTAATATTAAATCAGAAGATAGTGCATTAAAGACTGTTTCGGGCATCACAATCACACCTTTTAATTGCAAACAATTATAAATGTTGAGAAGTAATTGCAAGAAGTGAGTAATTAAATACTTTTGGCAAGCAAGTTGCGAAAATCAAATAACGATACCCGGTAATAATTTCTCCGTGTCGGCGTTCGAAACAGATCGCTCAATATGTCAGAAAAATGCAAATAAACGAAAAGAAGAATCAAGTAAATGGTCTATGTTTTTTTTTAGACCAAATAAGAGGCGAAAGTGTGATGGGGTATAGTTTATATTTTAGTTGATGTCTGATTGTAAGTATTTCTCCACAATAGGCTCGATGGCAAAAATGGAGTCTATTTCGAGTCTAAATGTTTGGTGAATTCAAGTCATTGAAATTCAGTGTCATGGTCGAGTGTGTTTTAATTAAAACACGCGTGCTAGGAACGTACCTAAATATATGCAAACTCATTAGAGTGTTTCTGTTAATCTCTGTCTGTATCGAGCGCTGAATGTGAAAGTGGATTCACGCGGTACAACTTGATCAAATCGAAACAACTGAACCGCCTTTATGTTTCAGCTGTTAACACACTCATAATGATGACTGTGGACACTCCTGAGATATCTGACATTAACCAATTCAACTATGTGCGTGCTTTTGACATTTTTGCAGTAACAAGGGCGAGAAGGTTAAGGCATAAAAGAACATACTGTGAGTGTGATTTTGTTTATGTGTTGGATCACACAAAAACTTGACTTTAATAAGTTTGAATTAGATAAATCATTAGTCGATGTATCAGGTTGTTGCCTCATAATCGTGTTCATGTGGAAACTGTCTCACTTATATGTGTCGTGTTCTGAGAAAACTGGGCATAATGCTTGTGCGTAATTTGTCATCCCAGATGAGCCTGTGCAGTGCGCACAGGCTAATCAGGGACGACACTTTCCGCCTAAACTGGATTTTGGCTTAGCAGAGACATCATTTAAACAAAAAATTCCATAAAAGCGGAAATTGTCGTCCCTAATTTGGGATGACAATTTACGCACAAGCATTATGCCCAATTTTCTCAGAACGCGACACATATATCTGTTAAACGTGATTATGATTGGTCCACAGCACGGAATTATGTGATGTTGAAATAACCAGCATCTGTCTATATGTTAACTGGTACATTCCATAATCACTTTATTTAACGTAACTGTCAATACATGAAAATGAATAAAATTAAATGAAAATATATGATAACAATAAATTCATGATAATAATTGTGTTGTAGTTCAGTCTTAATTAGTCTCGCACACAATGCGACAGGTATATTGAGCAAATTTAGCTTATTATGTGGGTCGTCATCGTTACTCTGAAATGTGGTACTAGATGTTTTTCCTTAGCGCCAACCTAGTATGCGCCCACTTTCAGAGATACGAATTATATTGCATTTTATGAATGCCAAATGTACAAATCAACCTGCATTTAAACTGGTTCACATGGCCATTTTGTAAACATCAGCTGAGTTATGGGCCTGGTTGGCAGACAGTTACTTATTTCACTTGCGTCGCATGTTACTCGAACATTTTGACTGCTTGAGTGATGAAACTTGATTGATATAATATAAAACCCGACACTTCCGTGTAAACATAAGCGAAGTGGTGAAACATCGTGTCATTTGGAGAAATGTCGACGTCCAGATTAACCATGTTGGTTAAGATTTGAAGTGATCTCTTGTGATCTTAGTAAAAGATCTGAGTTCATTCGAGTCTGGCGCCATAATTTACTGCACATTAGGCGTTTGTTTCTTTACAAGACAGCAGTGTCACCAATAATAAAGCTGTAACTTTAACCCAATTCATGTGAGATTTTAAGTCGTACACATTGTACATCCAATTTTGGATTACAATTATCAATGTTTATGACATGTATACATTCTTAAATTGCATAAAACGTAAATGTGATGTGTTACATATGACATTGTATGTAGATAATGTTTGATGCATAAACAATGTAACAAGAGGTTTACTCTGTTGCTCTGGTCTCCTTCCTACCATTGAGTGATTAAATAGTAATTAAATTGAATGCGTTTTAATTTCCTTTTATTACTGTTAAATTTGAGTTGCAATGCTATGAGGTTAAATTGTATTTACACTTATATGTATCATGAATATTGCTGGGCCAAGTGTGAGGTTGAGCGCTCTATAACCGGTTTAAACCCCCAGTGCTTAGCATTGACCGTTCCAAGGCAGTGACCCCAGCTTTATTCTTCTATGTGTATATGTTGTTTCGTTTTGTGCCGTACTGTAACGTTTTGGCAATTGGTTCCTTGCCATAAATAAAGGACCACGAAGGTGTGTATGATAGAAATGCAATACTGCTGCAGCTTCTGGAGTTTCACTTCTTTATATTGTTTTGTTTCNCTTTTAGCAGAGATTTTTGTGTTTAACCATCCCTACCGTCTGAGTAAAATTTCATAAAATACAGCAATTAGGCAAACCCCAAGCACCGGTACATAGTTTATTAGAAATATGCATACATATTAGAAATTGTTTACAATCTTAACTGGGAGCACATCATCTTACCAAAATAACCACAATAATACAATATTTAATCACACACATAAGATCATACAGAATCAAACTCGACCTTAAGCATCAATAACTTACAGGGACTTGTTTACAGATTTCGGCATGTTTTGAAAATTGTGATTAAATGCTTTGAATTGATGAATGTAAACAACAGAACTAAAGAGCTCCAGTTAAAACAAGAATGAAATTAAAGAAAGAAAAAAAGTTAAAAAAAAGTTAACCGCACCTGGGGTCGAACCACTGACCTCTGTATTATGAACCAACTGTGATGATACTGATAACAAAAATATCGGGTTGTAATAATAGCGATGCGGTGTTGCTATAAATATATCATCGGTTTAATAAACTGCCGCAACACCCCTTAATGACATGTGAACTTAAATTTTTAAATATCGTTTCGTATATAACTACATGTAATATGTCGCCCAGTGATTTTTTTTCAGCTGAAAGTATTTATCATACATGTAATTTGCGATAAGTTTGTCTACAATAGTTAGACATTTGGTATTCTGAGGTAGGTTAAGTAATCGGTAATCATAAAATGCGACCGGTTCTACGTTTTTGATTTCCCTTTCTAATCCAGGTTTTGACCTTTATTGAGCTTTATCGTCAGCCATTGAATAAAACATCAGAGAAATTTCCCTCGAGTAGACCCGAATGAATAAAATTCACCTAATGCTATGGCAAAATTGAAAGTTTTAGGGATTCAGCATTTCGTCTTGCAATGATGTAGTATCTAACTATCTGATATCATATATCAATAATGAGCTGGTACAACAGCTCCTTACTCACGACTCTAAATCAATCGAGTGTATGAGTGTCCATTTATATTAGCCACTAGTCGTATACTTAGAGACTGTGTTCTTACATTTAACATTTATTTTTGTATTACATAATGTGCACTTATATATTTGATATCATATAATTATTGCCATTGTCTGTGTTCCCTATCCTGATATACTTACGAAAACGTATGTTTTATAGTTTCATATGGAAATATAACAATTTAAAATTATTTTTCGATAGCACATAACTAATTTCAAATAAATAATATGTCGTATGACGAAACATAAATTATTAGCTGATTTAGTATCGTTTTTATCCACGTACACACGCGCATATACGTGTATATAAGTATATGTATAATGGATATTTCATTTATGAATTTTATTCTGCAAATACTAGCATATTTAAATGTATAAAAGTAAATATCAAATGCTATGATTTATTAACTCATACTGTATACGTATGAATGAAACAATTGTACACATAAATATTTAATACATTACTTATCAAACATAATCTTTGTTTTCCCTTTATTTACATTTACATTTACTTTTCAACCTTTATTTCTAAACTCAGGATTTACGCCGACCATATTTTTAAAACGATATTGCGTGCGTGCGTGCGTGCGCGAGTGTGTGTGTGTTCAGTCTGAATTATTTTTGGTCGGTTTATCCATGGACTTATCTCATGTGTAACTGTGTGCCACTAGTCTGGACGTTGTTTTGACGGTTTGACTTATTATGGTCGGTTTAACGGGAGCCAGACAACTCGCCCCAAAGCCAACTCGCCCCAGGACAAGTCGCCCCGAAAATCTGGACAAGTCGCCCCAAATATGTTGGACAACTCGCCCCAATCGAAAGACAACTCGCCCCAATTTTGTTTCTTATATATAGTATTATAGAAATTTTGTTCATATAAAATTTGTTAAGTTTAATGTATTAATATTCGTGATTATTGTTTTTAGGAAATGTAGTTGTATGATGTTTTTTTTTCATTTCATATTGTAAAACTTTGTAATTCAATAATTGTTTACATACCGGATTGCTTTTAGTAATAAATTGTTATTAGCTTTTTTATAATTGTGTTTATTAAAATAAGCCCCATTTAGTCCGTCTTGTTTTGAAAACGTGTGAAATGTTAAACGTTTATTTTGACGGCATGCTTTCATTTTCTGTTCAAAGATTGTTTAATGAGACATTTTGTATGATAGTTTGGTTTAATTAAAGAATAATGGAATGCCTTTGTGTTAGTTATGTTTTGAAAACGTGTGAATTGACGAAAATTAATTAAGCCGGCATGCTTTCATTGTCTGGTCAAAGATTTATTAATAAGACAAACGGTATGACAGTTTGGCGTGATTAAAGAATAAATAAGGTAACACGCTTAACCAGACAACAATGCTGTTTGCAAAGTAATTATAAGGGCTGT
>VMBQ01008499.1:13305-37694 GCA_007657795.1 Dreissena rostriformis
TTCAAATTGTATTCATCCGATCTTCACCAAACTTGGTCAGCAGTTGCATCTAGTTGATATCTAGGCCAAGTTCGAATATGGGTCATGCCGGGTCAAAAACTAGGTCATAGGGTCAATAAGTGCATTTTCAAAGGGGCCACTTTGTCCGGACTCTATTTCAAATTGTATTCATCCGATCTTCACCAAACTTGGTCAGCAGTTGCATCTAGTTGATATATAGGCCAAGTTCGAATATGGGTCATGCCGGGTCAAAAACTAGGTCATAGGGTCAATTAGTGCATTTTCAACGGCGCCACTTTGTCCGGACTCTAATTCAAATAGTTTTCATCCGATCTTCACCAAACTTGCTCAGAAGTTGAGTCTAGACAATATCTAGGCCAAGTTGGAATATGGGTCATGCCGGGTCAAAAACTAGGTCATGGGGTCACTTAGTGCATTTCAAGGATTTCATGGTGTCCGCTCTCTAAATGAAGTAGTTTTCACCCGATCTTCACCAAATTTGGTCAAAAGTTGTGTCTATATGATATGTAGGTCAAGTTTAAATATGGGTCATGCCGGGTCAAAAACTTGGTCACAGGGTCACTTAGTGCCTTTCAAGGATTAACCATGGTGTCCCCTCTCTAATTGAAGTAGTTTTTATCCGATCTTCACCCAATTTGGTCAGAAGTTGTGTCTAAATGATATCTAGGTCAAGTTCAAATATGGGTCATGCTGGGCCAAAAACTAGGTCACGAGGTCACTTTGTGCATTTCAAGCATTTAGCATGGTGTCCGCTCTCTAAATTCTAATTGAAGTAGTTTTATATCCGATCTTCACCAAATTTGGTCACAAGTTTTGTCTTGATGATATCTAGGTCAAGTTCAAATATGGGTCATGTCGGGTCAAAAAGTTGGTCACGAGGTCACTTAGTGCATTTCAAGCATTTTGCATGGTGTCTGCTCTCTAATTGAAGTAGTTTTCATCCGATCTTCACCAAATTTGGTCACAAGTTGTGTCTAAATGATATCTAGGTCAAGTTCAAATATGGGTCATGCCGGGTCAAAAACTAGTCTAGACATCGCTAAGTGCATTTTAAGCATTTAGCATGGTGTGAGCTCTAATTGAAGTAGTTTTCATCCGATCTTCACCAAATTTGGTCAGAAGTTGTGTCTAAATGATATCTAGGTCAAGTGCAAATATGGGTCATGCCAGATCAAAAACTAGGTCACAAGGTCACTTTAAAGTGCATTTCAAATGGTAAAGTTATGTGTTACTTAATTTTCAAAAATACATGTATAGCATTTTGCCACTCAAATGGTAAAGTTATCAAGTTGTCCAAAACCATCAAACGGGCGTATCTTGTGACAGTTTGGCACTATTGTTATTTAATAACTAATTTTTGCAAGCTTGACGTATTTCAGAGATTAATTTTGCCCAATTTGGAAAAGCACCTTGATATGCTAATTGGGAAAAAATGGCAGAAAAAAATGACATTGGGAAAATTCCCATTGTGAAAAATTACAAATTGTGACTTATTGTTCTGTTTAATTGCTGTGTACTTAATTGCAAAAACTAATAAACATTTTAGCTGAAATGTTCAGTTTCAGTAATCATTTTATTTGTTTACTTGCGGATTATGCGCATTTGAAAGAAACTTTCCTTTCTTTTGGGAATTTTTGGACGACAATAATTGCAATTTTGTTATTTTTCCTTGATTGTGAATGTTCCTTTTATGTGTACTTTAAAAGTATGGACAGGGCCGTCGATCTGCATTTTGTGGGGTCGAATATTGGCCCTCTTCCCCTATCAAAAAAGTATACTTTTTTGCAACTTTTTTGGAAAAATTCCCCCTAGAAAAAAAGCGATTAAAAAAAAAAATCTTAAGTTTAAAAAAATCCCAATTAAAGGGAAACAGTGCTTAAATCCTCCCTCATGAGGGATGTGGGAAGCTTCACCTGATGGCCAGAGAGGGTCCTGATGGACAAATAGCTGTATTATAAATGTGTATTTTATGTAATGTTTAAGAGTCACAAGAATAATGATAAGCATTATAATGTGTTTGAATTTCAGACATTGCCTTGACATGGTATTTCCTGTCAACGGGTCACCCAGTTTGGGGAGCTCTGACCTTGACCTTTGTGGCGCTGGCCGCACTCGTGATGCAGGTGTTCAGCTTCCACTGGCACGTCCAGGACCGAACCGTCACATGGCGGTCCCTACTGGTGCATCTGCTCTTCTTAGCACCGCTTCAGAGGTACATGTAAATGGATGTAATTTGGTTTAATATAAAAAGCTAGAGTTTCGTGACAATCACATAGTCATCAGTGCTTCTTATCAGGAAATTGGGAAGAGGCCCTAGCCTTTCAAATTGGGAATTTCATGGGCAATAACTGCTTATTTTGGGAAGACCGTGACGTGTTTTTCAAAGTTTTTGAAACGGGGTCTTTTTCATTGTGCAGAAGTATTAAAAGACACATTGTGGTGCATTCTCAATCATATTAGAGCTCATTGCTTTCAATTTGGGAGATGCCCAATGTGTATTAAGTAAAAATTTGGGAAATTCCTCTATCAATTTTGGTATAAAATGACTTTATTTTCAAGTGGGAAGTAGCTGATTTTTGGTCTCTGTTATATAAGGGTGAAAAGCCTTGGTCATATTTTATAATATAGTTTTACAATATACATGAATGTCGAATAAGACTATACATCAAGCAAAGAATAAAAATGTTTGATGACACTGCAATATTTTCAATTTGATAGAACATCCAAAATAGATGCCAGTTTGGAAGCATATGGTTAATGTACTATTTAATTTGTTTCACTTATTGTAATTACAATATTATAATTGCAAGCAAGATTTCATTAAGATTTTGTCATTTTGAGTATTCAACATAATTATTATTGCATATTGCATGCCCAAAATTAAGGATTACCATGTTTCCCCCAGAAATGTAGGGCGAATAATTTCACAGTTCAAAGGCACATGGTCCTTTTTGTAAAAAAAAACAACCCCAAAACTGAAAAATACACTATTGTTTTAAAAGCATCTACATGTACATGTGTATTGATGTAACAGTTTGTAATGTTCCAATTAGGTCTGCATTTATCTGATTAAATTTCTTATCCCAATTCTTTTTTGCCCACTTTTATAATCACTTTGTCTTTTGAACAAAAATATTCTAATTTATTTGGTCATCATGTCTTATAAAGCAAAAGATCAAATGAGTTTGTGCTGATAAAAAGTTATGCAAGGTTTCTTGGTCTCATTAGGGGACATTAATACTCCTCATCAGAGTATACCAACGCAGACTCGTATCTGGAGTAACTCTGTTCAGATATGTCCTAAGGCTCATTCTGATAAAAAATGAAACCTTGCTTTATTATTGTATAGGTACATCAGCGTGTACAGTCAGGGAATGAAGTCCTGTCGGTCACAGAAGCCTGAAGACTTGGACTATGCGTACAGGCAGCTGAATGACATCAGCATACTGCGGCTGTTTGAGACGTTTTTAGAGGCGGCTCCACAGCTTGTGCTGCAGCTTTATATAGTGTTGTCAGACCTGGAGAACTTCAATACATTGTTGGGTAAGGCTTGCACAAATAAAATCCAAAAATAATCAGGTCTACTAGATTATTAATAGGTCACCAGGTCAGATCTTAAAACAACATTTTACCACTTTAGGACAACATTTATGAGTCAGTCTTGATATAGCTTAGAAGTTTATTTTAACAATTTAAAGGCCATGTTTGAATTAGGGTCAAGTGTGGTCAAAAACAAGATCACCTGATCAAGTCTTCAGCAACTTGCCAAGCTCTTAAGGGCCACCAGGGCCCTCTTGCCTTCATATGGCTATTGTGAAACCTTGTGAACATTCTAGTGGTCACATTTTTTACCCAATCATCATGAAACTGGCACAGACAGTTTGCTCTAATAATATCGAAGCAGGGTTTGCTGTTGAAAAACAAGGCCCACAGGGGGCGGGGCAGTTTTCCTTATATCGCAATAGTGAAATCTTGTTAACACTCTAGAAGTCCCTTTTTTATCAGTGCTCATAAAACACATTTTTTTTTAAAATTTCCTAGTTTCAAAATGGTTTTGTACCGTTAAAAAGGTGAGTGCCTTAGGGTATTTGGTCCTCTTGTTTTACATTTTGGTCAGTAAGATGTTCATCAGTATTGGATTGTGCCAATTAATTTTGTTCACGAGTTTGTTGACTGGGGCTTTACCTGCTACTGCTTTTAAAATGCAAGACAGTATACTACAGTATACATTTTTATGCAAACAAATTAGCTGATTTTTATTTTTGACATCTGTATTCTGAATCTTTTTGTCTGTGTTTAAAACATTATTTTCTTTCACATTTGATATGTTGCTAATTATGCATAAATATAATCTTTTTAGTCGGTTTATGTCGGGGTTTGCTGAAGAGAATCAATAATAAAAATTGTTTGTATAAAAACCGTTGTGATGATGTTGTCATCTGATTGCAGGTTTCTCCCTGTTCTTCTCCCTGATGTCCATTGCATGGGCAATGACGTCCTACATGGACGCCCTGCACCTGGCCTACAAGAAGATGTACAAGCGCAAGGCCATGGCAATGTTCGCCCACGTCAACTGGCAGACTGGGATGGTCACTGCTCGCGTTGTGTCCATTGTGTTGTTCACAACAGCGCTCAAACCATACGTTGTCATACCCCTCGGTATTTAAGTGTTTGTGGCCAAGTTTTCTTCTTGTCATTTTGAGAATGTGATTTATTCTGGTCAAATTCAGAATTTTGTGTCATTGTACATTAAATTGCGAAAAAAATATTTGATTGATAAGAAACATTTGAATAACAATTGATGAAACTTAAATAAATTGGGAAATCTTCAAGAAAAACAAATGGCAAAAGTGGTTGTTACAAATTCCCATGTCTTTATTTCTACACATAACGCCTATATTGTTTATATACCTGTAAGTCAACCCATGGTTAAGGAAGTTTTAGATTGAATATTAGAAACAGATACTTTTTGCCATTAGGATTATGACCCAAACATACTTATTAAATCAAGCAAAACAACTTAATCATGATATAGAAATCTAATATGTTTTTCTTGACAATAAGATTCAATTTTATAATATTAAGTTCATATATTTCAATAAAATGTGTAGTAAAACTAGACAAAAATGAAGACTATCTACAGTTGTGAAGTTGCCCATATTAGGCCTCTAGATAATAGTGGAAAACAACTATTTTGTCTCACAGCTGCTTCAGAATCTATTTTGTTGTCAAATAACCTCTATTTTTATTTCCACTGTATTTCAGTGCTGCATTTCATAATCATGCTGGTCTGGATCACGAAGCAGGATCCGGAGTTCGGTGCCACTGCATGCGAGCGTCGCCTGTTCACCATCATAGCCTCGGGCATCCACATTTTCTGCTTCCTGAACCTGAAGGACGGAAGGTCGCGATACCGCATGGCGTTCTACTACATCCTCATGCTAGTTGAGACGGCAGTGTACATGACCGTGTGGTACATGTGCAAGACGTTCATTGGACCCGTCTGGTTTGATGTAACTGCATTTTCTGTGGTCTTTGGGAGTTTTACATACGGTATTTGAACTTTCGTATACTTGTTTTTACAACTATTTTGTGTGATATTCCCACTATAAAAAAAAAACATGCTACAAACTAAATTGGGACCATTAAAAATGATTTGACTCTTTAAAGAGGGTTGCCGGCTAGTTGGAATAACGCGGGACTCGAAATCAGATCATGATGAGCTTGATCCCCATCCTGGCCACATAACTTGTGTGAGGATTGGTCATGAAATTATCTCTTTCAGTGCGGAAACCGGATTTTAAAGGCCTTTGCAAACAGTTTGGATCCAGATGAGACGCCACAGAACGTGGCGTCTCATCAGGATCCGAACTGTTTGCTATTCTGATAGTATTCTTTGAAAAAAAATCGAAGAAAATGCTAATTTTAGAAATTCAGCAGACAACATTTTAGCAGACGACAAATTTCCCAGCATGCAAAGGGTTATTTCTATGCCCATTCTTCCCCTAGCTATGATTCTCGTAGGGCAGTTGTCAGTCATTGGCACAAGTTTGTCAACTAGTACTGGTAAACCAGCAAATCTGGGAAACGTGTGAGGTCCCTGGTGGTTAACTGACCCCTGTTATATGAATGAAATGCTGCTGTAATCAGCCCAACATCTAAATCAACAAACAAAACAACTACTGAGAAAGGAGTCTTTAAAAATATGTCACTTGCTTGCCATCCCAGACATAGCATCACTAGATGTTGCACAACCATTCAAATGAAGTTTTCAGTGAAAAATAGATTACATGCATGATTAAGGAAAGTTGACCCTCCTGGTCTTTGGCAAGTAGTTGACATAGTAGTATTGTCGTCACAAGTATGTGAAGGAATTTAATAAGGCTCAGGAAAAGGGCCCTGGCCTTGAATAATGCGGGAAATGGTGCATGCAAATCAAATATTTTCATGTGATGTAACTGATAGAGGATTGACACTTATTGGGTAATTTCATTTTTAGGAAGAACTTTATAAAGTTATTTAAATATGTTTAGGCAATGTTGCCTAAATTTGTCCACAGCTGAAAAAAAAAATAGCCTGAAGAAATTATAATATAAACAAAATCTTATAAAAGTAAAGTGTGTTCTAAAATCTAGAAATCAATATGGCTGTGTTTCAGGCACATTGTTCCTGCTGTTGTATTACGGCTTCTGTCACCACAGTGGGCCGGTGCCCCTCCGACAGAAGCCGGACGGCTTCCTGAAGGCAGGGAGCCGAGAGTGGCGAGGGTCGTCCATACACAGACCCACCAACATACCTCCTTCAGAACTAAGCGAGGAGGATCCAAGTAAACTGGTATGCACTGCAGGGCAGGGGGTTGATGGGATAGGTTGTGAGTCACTCTGGCACATGGTTGGTCAGTTGGTCAGGTTTCTTGAATTTTTTTGGAGTGGAATATTTCCTTATTTTCGAAAGTGATTGAATGGAAACTTAAGAATTGTTATCACCGTGCCGTATCTATGTGCAAGGCACTTTTCATTCCCGGTGATGTACAGATTCCTGAGTTATTTGCCCTGAAAAATGTGTCGTGTTCTGAGAAAACTGGCTATAATGCTTGTGCGTAAAGTGTCATCCCAGATTAGCCTGTGCAGTCCGCACAGGCTAATCCGGGACGACACTTTCTGCCTAAACTGGATTTNATAAATTTCTAGCTCAGGAAAATTCCAGTGGTCAGGGCAGGATTCGAACCAGGGACCTCTCGATCTCTAAGCCAGCGTCCTACCATTAGACCACTGCTCCCAAACAGCAAAAAAGTGAATCTACTTTGTGGGGGTATAACAAGCACTGTTGGTTAAAAAATCCAGGTCAAAATTCAGAATGATCTTTTTCCAAGAAGCATATTTTTATACAAAATAAAGGAAGGATTTAAGAAAAGGGCAAAAGGCCCTTATTGGCTCACCTGATAACCCAAGGAATTTATCTGTTCTGAGCAGGTAGCGTTCACCACTTTCACAATATAACTACCCCAACACCTTGCAGCCATGTTTCAACAAACCAAAATCCAAATCGAACTTATTTGAGCTAGAGACCTAGTTATTTATCCAATGCAAACAAATTTTGAACTTGATCAAGGTATCTTTGGTACATATGTTCTGACCAAGTTCACAGAAGATTGGAAAAAAATATGTGACCTCTTTAGTGTTCGCAAGCTTTTTTTATGCCCCCCTTCGAAGAAGAGGGGGTATATTGCTTTGCACATGTCAATCTGTCTGTGTGTTGGTCCGTCCACCAGATGGTTTCCGGCTGATAACTCAAGAACGCTTAGGCCTAGGATCATGAAACTTCATAGGAACATTGATCGTGACTCGCAGATAACCCCTATTGATTTTGAGGTCACTAGGTCAAAGGTCAAGGTCACAAGTCAAGGTCACACTGACTGGAAATAGGAAAATGGTTTCCGGATGATAACTCAAGAACGCTTACCCTGGGATCATGAAATTTCATAGGGACATTTGTCTTGACCGGCAGATGAACCCTATTGATTTTCATGTCACTAGGTCAAAGGTCAAGGTCACAGTGACCTGAAGCAGTAAAATGGTTGACTGGAAATAGGAAAATGGTTTCCGGATGATAACTGAAGAACGCTTACGCCTGGGATCATGAAACTTTATAGGGACAATGGTAATGACTGGAAAATGACCCCTATTGATTTTGAGGTCACTAGGTCAAAGGTCAAGGTCACAGTGACTGGAAATAGGAAAATGGTTTCTGGATGATAACTCAAGAACGCTGAGGCCTGGGATCACGAAACTTCATAGGGACATTAGTCATGACCGGCAGTTGACCCCTTTTGATTTTCAGGTCACTAGATCAAAGGTCAAGGTCACAGTGACCTAAAACAGTAAAATGGTTGACTGGAAATAGGAAAATGGTTTCCGGACGATAACTCAAGAACACTTACGCCTGGGATCATGAAACTTCATAGGGACATTGGCATGACTGGCAGATGACCCCTTTTAATTTTGAGGTCACTAGGTCAGAGGTCAAGGTCACAGTGACTGGAAATAGGAAAATGGTNACTTTTAAACAACTTTTTATCCTGCGTCAAAGTGGTATGGGGGTATAAGTCACATTCAGTGACAAAGCTCTAGTTTCCATTGGGAATGGGTCCGGTTACTGGACACGATTTTGAATGAAAAAAAAACACTGATTAAGCATGGTGTCCGCTCTCTAATTGAAGTAGTTTTCATCTGATCTTCACCAAATTGAGTCAGATGTTACGTCTAAATGATATCTAGGTCAAGTTCAAATATGGGTCATGGCGGTTCAATAACTAGGTCTCGAGGTCACTTGGTGCATTTCAAGCATTTAGCATGGTGTCCACTCTCTAATTGAAGTAGTTTTCATCTGATCTTAACCGAATTAAGTCAGATGTTACGTCTAAATGATATCTAGGTCAAGTTCAAATATGGGTCATGCCGGGTCAATAACTAGGTCTTGAGGTCACGTGGTGCTTTTCAAGCATTGAGCATGGTGACCAAAACCTTCGAACGGGCGTATTTTGTGACAGTTTGGCACTCTTGTTGTGTTTGTGCTTATAGAAAAATGTCTCTGCTGACAATGAAATGTATGCAATATGCCCTATGTGACATTCACATGAAATTAAGATTTTACAATATAAAAACATGAAATTAAGATTTTAACAATATAAACAATCTGCAAATATTACCAGAAGGATGTTTTGCCTTACCATACCTTTAAACTTTATTTACAATACCCTCAATCTTAAGTCAAAGGCCGCTTCTGCAGCCTCTAAAGAAAACCACTTGACCAAAAGAGCACATTATTTCCGTAGGACAAGGGGACAACACAGAAGCCGTCCATCTTCGACGTCTCCACCACATCTGCACGTATCAACCTGTGGCTGAGTGCATCCGTGGACCTCAGCAAGGCGGGGCTAGTGGAGAACCCGGACAATCTGATAGACCCCGCTGTAAGACCGGACAACCCCAACCGGAGCACCCTGTCCGACAAGTACTTGTCCCCTACGACGCTCACGTGGAAACGCAAGGAAGGACAGACATTTGCAGGTAGTTATAGGATTGGGTTGAAGTCACTACTGCTGTTGTGTGTATTCAGGTTTTTTCTTGGTGTGTATATGGGTCAGTTAAACGGACCCATTCCAAAAACAAAATGGTAAAAAAAAACAATTTAAAATTAATTCCCAATTTCCCCAATAATTTTTTTTTTTTTTTTTTTTTTTTTTTTTTTTTTATTTTTTTTTTTTTTTTTTTTTNAACTAGGTCTCGAGGTCACTTAGTGCATTTCAAGCATTAAGCATGGTGTCCAAAACCTCCGAACGGGCGTATCTTGTGACAGTTTGGCACTCTTGTTCCCTTTGCCAGACATATATTTCTTTGCTACATCCAACATATTATTGGCAATAAACAACGATCGCTGAGTCGTACAAAAATCTGTTCCAATCCAATTCGTATTAACGGCGAGCATTATATTGTGGTCAGCTACATTATTTCCCATTTGTTTGGCCTCTGTCTCCGATCTGGTGGAAGTGTTTGGGATCTGTAAGGCTTTCCTAATATGTAGTTACAGACATATTGTACGAATATCTCTGTATTTTATAGTAAATACACATGGAGAGTGTCCAATCTACCTTCTGGTCTATGGAAAGAGTTTGCCTATACTTTGCCTTCTTAATATTTTCTTAATAAAAGTGAACCTCATGCTGGGAAAACAGGGCTTAATGCAGGTGCATAAAGTGTAGTCCCAGGTTAGCCTGTGCAATCAATCAGACTAATCAGGGAAGATACTTTCTGCTGTTATGGTATTTTTTGTGCAACCCTTTGCATGCTGGGAAATTTGTTGTCTGCTAAAATTTTGTCTGCTAAATTTCTAAAATTAGCATTTTCTTCATTTTTTTTTTCCAAAAATACTATCAGAATAGCAAACAGTTTGGATCCTGATGAGATGCCACGTTCTGTGGCGTCTCATCTGGATCCAAACTGTTTGCAAAGGCCTTCAAATCCGGTTCCAGCGCTCAAAGGGTTAATGGAAGTCTCTTCTTAACCAAAATCACGTTTGGGAGGAAAGTGTCATCCCTGATTAGCCTGTGTGGACCGCACAGCCTATCATCTGGGACGACCCTTTACATACATGCATTAAGCCCCATTTTCCCAGAGCTTTAACTGGAATAATACATGTTTGCTGTCATTCTTGTCCACTTTGTCTTTGCATGTAAGTAAAGAACCAAGATAACTTACCTAAGTAAGAAAATAGATAAAACAACATACACATTTATGATGATTTTTCATTTCAAAATGGTAAGTGACAGAATTGCTTTCTTGAGCAACATCCTCTGAAAGAAGTGTTGCAATCTGAACAAATGCGAGTTTTCAACATAGAATATTAGCCCTTATAAGATATGCATTTGCAGGAATAAGAAAGGAACTGACTGTTAGCCTCAGTGACATGAATTGATAGGCGGAACCGTTTTTAGTTGTGAGCATTAGCTCACGTCTTAAGTTACAGAGCATGTTTTGCAAACCACTATATGCTTAGAAGCCTTAGCTACGCTAAGAATTGTAACTTACTATGCTAGGAACGATTACCGCTGCCTGTCTGCACTGCAGACGACGAATGCTTACATGGCTTAGGAGCGTCTGATCTACTCCTGCAGTGAGTGTATTTACCAGCTTGTAAGATGACATTGGCCAGTCTAGTGTTTATCATTGAAATCTGTACATATTCGCTGCTTTCAGGGAAAACAGGGCTTAATGCGTGTCAAATAAGATTAGCCTGTGCACACTGATTAGCCTGTGCAATGCGCACAAGCTAATCAAGGACGACAACAGCGAACAACTTCAGTGCCTTCAGCGCTTTGATTTATAGAGAAATTTCAGACAAAAACTACAACAAGCAACCAAAACAATAGATAGATATTATCTATCCCCGCTGATAGACACAATCAGTGCTGACATCTTAGGAGAGATAGAAAAAATGCAAAAACGGTAGAAAAAAGTTCAACACAAACAATTATTTATGGAAAGAACCTGTTCAAGCAAAAAGTGCCTGTAGTTTTTATGGAATGAAACTGCCTACTGGTTGTTAATGTTTGTGCAATTAGCTTGTTTTGATGTACCTTTCCATTTTCCTGATGACTTGTTTTTGTTTTGAAATTGCCACGATTCCAGAGTAAATAGACCAATAAAAATGTCTTTCTGGCATTTAGACAGCAGGGGTTCTAAAATAAGCTGTCCGAGTTGTCCGAGTCGTCAATTTCTCCTTCCGGACAAGCAGTTTTTCAAAGCTGGCTTGTCCGGGGACAAGTAAAATTTCCATGGTAAACATTTTTCGAGAACGAAACTACTCTTTTTTCCGAAAATAAAAAAGTTTATATATAAATAGCTAATGATTAATCTGCGGACTGGCACACGTTTTCAACTGCAAGGTAGGTAATTTTCCGATAATAATTATTGAATGTTGTAAAGCAGTCCAGGCTATAACGCATAAGATAACATTTTTAGTTGGTTAACCAGCGCAGATGTGTAAAGCAACAGCCAATCACGCATAAGATTAGATTTTTCGTACATTGCAAATGGCCGCATACATGTTCTACCGACATGCAGCGAACATTAGATTTCTTTTTAAAATAAAACCACTTCAACGTCAAGCCATGACGCGAATCAGACCAATGATAAAATCAGTTCGGCGTCGGAGAAGAAGAGAAAAAACCAAGTATGAATATGATAAATCCTACGACGCCAAGCGGAAACGATTATTTGTTGAGTCTTGGCTAATTGATTTCCCTTGGCTTGAAAATGTTGCCGGTGTGTGTAAATGTAAACTTTGTAAGATGTTTCCTTTATTAGCGGATAAAAGTAGTGGTTTATTTAATGGTNAATACTTTAAAATTTTGCAAATAATGTTGTCATTATTATATTTACTCATGTTGAACCAAAAAAAAATAGAATTAACCCTTACCTTTTTTTTGAAACCTTCAATTGGGAATTTTAGGCTGTCATTTGGGGAAAATATAAACTTTTTCCGAATTTCGGTCCCAAATTTTACCAAAGAAACACTGAATAATAAATTAAACATTTTAAGTGCACAGTTTACTGTATTGTTTTGTTAAGTATGATGTACCAATAGTCCGCTTGCGAATGTCTATTAGTTTCATAAACATTTTTGTTAGGCCGAACAAACAAAAATGTGTGTTTCTGGTAACGGCTGAAAAAACATTAGGTAGGGTAGGTAGGTATTTTTTTATTATTTTTCTTTGGTCTTTGCGATGGCTCACATGCTTTTGCAATGGCTATAGTGTTTTAATATATTTCGTTAACCATACATTGTCTGTTTGTTTCAGAAAATGCCCATAATTCCATGATACTAACCTCTAAGACACATCTTCATTCAGTTATTGAACCATCCATCTAACTGACAAATACGGAATCAGTTATATTTCCAATGTTATGAACGTTTTTTTTCTCGGAAAAATCCGGAAAAAACGCATCGTACCGAAGTATGAGCGCCCTAGAAATTGGTCCGTATTTCGTGTTTTGTTGAATTCTCAAATGTGCATAATTAAATTTGTAATCCGAAACACTCTTCCCAATTTAATTTTTACGCGATGTTAATACATTCTTCAAATAAATTGCAAATGTACAGTGTGTTTTAATCCTTTCTCTCGAAAAAAGCGCGCGTAAATTATTCCCTACATGTACAACGTCACATCAAACGCATGGAAAGCGTGCGTGTTTAAAATTTCCGTTAAATGTTTTGTGGTAAATGTTTACAGAATGATATCGTGAATGATTTGGAATTTGACATTTCCTGAAAATTAATTTCAACTCAAACACACTGTATCTTTATCGTTACGGTCGTTTACATAATTCATTATTGAAACAGTTATTGTACTGTTTACTGATGCAACAGAAAATCCGGACGAAACTGGATTAAGTGTTGGGTGTTGTGAAAACACGCTTAGCGGTTCTACTGACCTATTGTGTAGACTGCGATGTTTCAACAAAAGGGATTAAAATGTGCGAAAGCGACTCTTTGCGGATAATGGAGCGTGTCTGTCAAAATCGTCGATACGATGCGTATCCTTGGAGATTTATGAGATTCTACGCTGGATTATAGTGTGCAATTGATAACTGCCGGGCGTCATTTTCTGGCACTATTTTTTTCCGAGTCTGTCTTCCTGTGTTCTCATTATCTGTATTCCTGAGTTCTCATTATCTGTCTGCCAGTGTACTCATTATTTGTTGCCCTGAGTTCTCATTATCTGTCTGCCTGTGTTCTCATTATCTGTCTTCCTGTGTTCTCATTATCTGTATTCCTGTGTTCTTTTTATCTGTCTGCCTGTGTTCTCATTTTCTGTCTCTGTGTTGTCATTATCTGTCCCCCTGTGTTCTTATTATCTGTACCCATGTGTTCTCATAATCTGTCTCCCTTTGCTCTCATTATCTGTCTCCCTGTGTTCTCATTATCTGTCTGCCTGTGTACTCATTATTTGTTGCCCTGAGTTCTCATTATCTGTCTCCCTGTGTTCTCATAATCTGTCTCCTTGTGTTCTTCTTATCTGGATCCCTGTGTTCTTATTATCCATCCTCATGTGTTTTCATTATCTGTCTTCCTGTGTTCTCAGTATCTGTCTCCCTGTCTGTGTCAGGCTGTGCTCTCATTATCTGTCCCCCTGTGTTTTCATTATCTGTCTCCCTGTGTTATTATTATCTGTCTGCCTGTGTTTTTAATGATCGTTCCTCCTGTGCTTTCATGATCTGTTTTCCTGCGTTCTCATTTATATCTGTCTCCCTGTCAGGTTGTGCTCTCATTATATGTGTCTGTGTTCTCATTATCTGTCGCTCTGTGTTCTTGCAGGACATCATGGGTGTGGCACTGTCGGCCCCCCTGTCTGTCTACCCCAAGATCTACACCCTGCCCATGCTCAACATCAAGGAGGGGAAAGGTAGGCCAGGCATGAATGATACCCTTGATAATTAATAAGGAACTTAAATCTGCATTCTGGGAAAACTGGGCTCAATGCATTTGTGTAAAGTGTCATCCCAGGGACAAATCTTTCCGCTTTTATGGAATTTTTTGTTTAAAGGAAAGTCTCTTCTAAACAAAAAATCAAGCATATGCAGAAAGTGCCGCCCTGATAAACCTGTGCAGACTGCACATGCTGATCTGGGACGACACGGCTCTGGTTGAATGTCAAATATCACACATTTCACTTCATTACTTCAGGAAAACGGAGATCTTTTGTGTTCATGACATTCTTAAACACATTAACGTGGATATTTTCCAGAAAAAATAGAGTTTTTGTTGGTAGTATAATGATTTATGACTACAGTGAAGATAAACTGAAAGATAATTTTAGGTTTCCCGGCACGAAAAATACCATTAAAGCAAAAAGTGGTGTCCCTGATTAGCCGGTGAGGACTGCACAGGCTAATCTGGGACGACACTTTACGCACATGCATTAAGCCCTGTTTTCCCAAAGCGCAGCTCCAACTATGTCATGTATGCATTTATAGGTACGGGTGTTGTGACTAGCGTGCCCTCTGACTCTCCAGATGACTTTGCTGCCCTCCGTGACTTGAAAAAGAAGGAAGTGAGTCACTTTTTTAAACTTGTTTTACATTACATACATACTCTGTTAGCTCATCTGTGCACACTGAGCTATTGTCATCCGTCGTTCATCACCTGACCACATTAAGACCTTGAAAATACCTTCTTGGACTTATTCAAATGGGCCAATGAATTAATACTGATAAGGTTTCCAGCGGGGATCATATGCATTTTTTAAAAGCACCGTTTTGTCCTCTTATATGGTCTAAGTATTTCAAGAAAAACAATACAGTGTCGTGTTAAGTGTAGCTTTAATGCAACTTTGTAAGTAAAAATGAAAGAGATTGAATGTTCCTTAAATGTTAACCATTTGAGCCATGCTCTAGGAAAACGTAGCATAATGCATGCGGGTAAAGTGTAGTAACACATTAGCCTGCGCAGTTCGCACAGGCTGATCAGGGGTGACACTTTCCGCCTAAACTGCATTTTTTATGAAGAGACACCCTTGAAACAAAACATACCACAAAAGTGGAAAGTGTCGTCCCAGATTAGCCTGTGCAGACTTCTTTGATGAGATTGTTGTAGCTTATATATACATATATATATATATATATATATATAATATATTTAGTTCTTAAATGAACATGACTGAATTTAGCTTTCTTTTTTCAGCCATTCAGAAAGAAGTATGGTTTGACTGATGAAATGGTGCTGCCGTTTGATCCAGTAAGTTGGTCATTGCACATTATTATTACCACTAGGGGATGTTCATGGATAGATTATCAATGATATACCACTGGGGGATGTTCATGGATAGATTATCAATGATATACCACTGGGGGGATGTTCATGGATAGATTATCAATGATATACCACTGGGGGATGTTCATGGATAGATTATCAATGATATACCACTGGGGGAATGTTCATGGATAGATTATCAATGATATACCACTGGGGGATGTTCATGGATAGATTATCAATGATATACCACTGGGGGATGTTCATGGATAGATTATCAATGATATACCACTGGGGAATGTTCATGGATAGATTATCAATGATATACCACTGGGGAATGTTCATGGATAGATTATCAATGATATACCACTGGGGGATGTTCATGGATAGATTATCAATGATATACCACTGGGGAATGTTCATGGATAGATTATCAATGATATACCACTGGGGAATGTTCATGGATAGATTATCAATGATATACCACTGGGGGATGTTCATGGATAGATTATCAATGATATACCACTGGGGAATGTTCATGGATAGATTATCAATGATATACCACTGGGGAATGTTCATGGATAGATTATCAATGATATACCACTGGGGGATGTTCATGGATAGATTATCAATGATATACCACTGGGGAATGTTCATGGATAGATTATCAATGATATACCACTGGGGAATGTTCATGGATAGATTATCAATGATATACCACTGGGGGATGTTCATGGATAGATTATCAATGATATACCACTGGGGAATGTTCATGGATAGATTATCAATGATATACCACTGGGGAATGTTCATGGATAGATTATCAATGATATACCACTGGGGGATGTTCATGGATAGATTATCAATGATATACCACTGGGGAATGTTCATGGATAGATTATCAATGATATACCACTGGGGAATGTTCATGGATAGATTATCAATGATATACCACTGGGGGATGTTCATGGATAGATTATCAATGATATACCACTGGGGAATGTTCATGGATAGATTATCAATGATATACCACTGGGGAATGTTCATGGATAGATTATCAATGATATACCACTGGGGGATGTTCATGGATAGATTATCAATGATATACCACTGGGGAATGTTCATGGATAGATTATCAATGATATACCACTGGGGAATGTTCATGGATAGATTATCAATGATATACCACTGGGGGATGTTCATGGATAGATTATCAATGATATACCACTGGGGAATGTTCATGGATAGATTATCAATGATATACCACTGGGGAATGTTCATGGATAGATTATCAATGATATACCACTGGGGGATGTTCATGGATAGATTATCAATGATATACCACTGGGGAATGTTCATGGATAGATTATCAATGATATACCACTGGGGAATGTTCATGGATAGATTATCAATGATATACCACTGGGGGATGTTCATGGATAGATTATCAATGATATACCACTGGGGAATGTTCATGGATAGATTATCAATGATATACCACTGGGGAATGTTCATGGATAGATTATCAATGATATACCACTGGGGGATGTTCATGGATAGATTATCAATGATATACCACTGGGGAATGTTCATGGATAGATTATCAATGATATACCACTGGGGAATGTTCATGGATAGATTATCAATGATATACCACTGGGGGATGTTCATGGATAGATTATCAATGATATACCACTGGGGAATGTTCATGGATAGATTATCAATGATATACCACTGGGGAATGTTCATGGATAGATTATCAATGATATACCACTGGGGGATGTTCATGGATAGATTATCAATGATATACCACTGGGGAATGTTCATGGATAGATTATCAATGATATACCACTGGGGAATGTTCATGGATAGATTATCAATGATATACCACTGGGGGATGTTCATGGATAGATTATCAATGATATACCACTGGGGAATGTTCATGGATAGATTATCAATGATATACCACTGGGGAATGTTCATGGATAGATTATCAATGATATACCACTGGGGGATGTTCATGGATAGATTATCAATGATATACCACTGGGGAATGTTCATGGATAGATTATCAATGATATACCACTGGGGAATGTTCATGGATAGATTATCAATGATATACCACTGGGGGATGTTCATGGATAGATTATCAATGATATACCACTGGGGAATGTTCATGGATAGATTATCAATGATATACCACTGGGGAATGTTCATGGATAGATTATCAATGATATACCACTGGGGGATGTTCATGGATAGATTATCAATGATATACCACTGGGGAATGTTCATGGATAGATTATCAATGATATACCACTGGGGAATGTTCATGGATAGATTATCAATGATATACCACTGGGGGATGTTCATGGATAGATTATCAATGATATACCACTGGGGAATGTTCATGGATAGATTATCAATGATATACCACTGGGGAATGTTCATGGATAGATTATCAATGATATACCACTGGGGGATGTTCATGGATAGATTATCAATGATATACCACTGGGGAATGTTCATGGATAGATTATCAATGATATACCACTGGGGAATGTTCATGGATAGATTATCAATGATATACCACTGGGGGATGTTCATGGATAGATTATCAATGATATACCACTGGGGAATGTTCATGGATAGATTATCAATGATATACCACTGGGGAATGTTCATGGATAGATTATCAATGATATACCACTGGGGGATGTTCATGGATAGATTATCAATGATATACCACTGGGGAATGTTCATGGATAGATTATCAATGATATACCACTGGGGAATGTTCATGGATAGATTATCAATGATATACCACTGGGGGATGTTCATGGATAGATTATCAATGATATACCACTGGGGAATGTTCATGGATAGATTATCAATGATATACCACTGGGGAATGTTCATGGATAGATTATCAATGATATACCACTGGGGGATGTTCATGGATAGATTATCAATGATATACCACTGGGGAATGTTCATGGATAGATTATCAATGATATACCACTGGGGAATGTTCATGGATAGATTATCAATGATATACCACTGGGGGATGTTCATGGATAGATTATCAATGATATACCACTGGGGAATGTTCATGGATAGATTATCAATGATATACCACTGGGGAATGTTCATGGATAGATTATCAATGATATACCACTGGGGGATGTTCATGGATAGATTATCAATGATATACCACTGGGGAATGTTCATGGATAGATTATCAATGATATACCACTGGGGAATGTTCATGGATAGATTATCAATGATATACCACTGGGGGATGTTCATGGATAGATTATCAATGATATACCACTGGGGAATGTTCATGGATAGATTATCAATGATATACCACTGGGGAATGTTCATGGATAGATTATCAATGATATACCACTGGGGGATGTTCATGGATAGATTATCAATGATATACCACTGGGGAATGTTCATGGATAGATTATCAATGATATACCACTGGGGAATGTTCATGGATAGATTATCAATGATATACCACTGGGGGATGTTCATGGATAGATTATCAATGATATACCACTGGGGAATGTTCATGGATAGATTATCAATGATATACCACTGGGGAATGTTCATGGATAGATTATCAATGATATACCACTGGGGGATGTTCATGGATAGATTATCAATGATATACCACTGGGGAATGTTCATGGATAGATTATCAATGATATACCACTGGGGAATGTTCATGGATAGATTATCAATGATATACCACTGGGGGATGTTCATGGATAGATTATCAATGATATACCACTGGGGAATGTTCATGGATAGATTATCAATGATATACCACTGGGGAATGTTCATGGATAGATTATCAATGATATACCACTGGGGGATGTTCATGGATAGATTATCAATGATATACCACTGGGGAATGTTCATGGATAGATTATCAATGATATACCACTGGGGAATGTTCATGGATAGATTATCAATGATATACCACTGGGGGATGTTCATGGATAGATTATCAATGATATACCACTGGGGAATGTTCATGGATAGATTATCAATGATATACCACTGGGGAATGTTCATGGATAGATTATCAATGATATACCACTGGGGGATGTTCATGGATAGATTATCAATGATATACCACTGGGGAATGTTCATGGATAGATTATCAATGATATACCACTGGGGAATGTTCATGGATAGATTATCAATGATATACCACTGGGGGATGTTCATGGATAGATTATCAATGATATACCACTGGGGAATGTTCATGGATAGATTATCAATGATATACCACTGGGGAATGTTCATGGATAGATTATCAATGATATACCACTGGGGGATGTTCATGGATAGATTATCAATGATATACCACTGGGGAATGTTCATGGATAGATTATCAATGATATACCACTGGGGAATGTTCATGGATAGATTATCAATGATATACCACTGGGGGATGTTCATGGATAGATTATCAATGATATACCACTGGGGAATGTTCATGGATAGATTATCAATGATATACCACTGGGGAATGTTCATGGATAGATTATCAATGATATACCACTGGGGGATGTTCATGGATAGATTATCAATGATATACCACTGGGGAATGTTCATGGATAGATTATCAATGATATACCACTGGGGAATGTTCATGGATAGATTATCAATGATATACCACTGGGGGATGTTCATGGATAGATTATCAATGATATACCACTGGGGAATGTTCATGGATAGATTATCAATGATATACCACTGGGGAATGTTCATGGATAGATTATCAATGATATACCACTGGGGGATGTTCATGGATAGATTATCAATGATATACCACTGGGGAATGTTCATGGATAGATTATCAATGATATACCACTGGGGNTTTTTTTTTTTTTTTTTTTTTTTAAGTATACTGTATCCTTTCATAGAACCCCTTCAGGAAGACCCTGTACCCCTTCATAGAATCCCTTGAGTAAGACCCTTTCCCATGTACCCCTGTATACTGTACCCCTTAATAGAACCCCTTGAGGTAGACCCTCTCCTGTATTCTGTACCCCTTAACTAAAAGAAATCCAAGGCAGTTATACTGTACCCCTTCATAGAATCATACATTTTCCATGCACACATCCTGCGTTTGTTTGGCAATTCAGATAAATCAAGATACTTCACAAAGGGAGTTAATATTACACTGTGTACTAAGCTGACACTTGACATTTCCTGCAATATGCTAATGCAATAAAGCCACTGTAAAAGTGACATTTCAGATAAATTACTTGACTCAAAATGATCAAATATTTACGAATCCCTTTACCCCTTCATAGAATCCCTTGAGGTAGACCATCTCCTTGGCCTCCTGCAGTTTATCCTTGTCATTCTGACTCTGTATCTTCAGCTGTTCACACACGGTCACTGCACACAGGTCCCCGTAGTCTGGCACATCGATGATGGGCACCTGAACATGCAGCACGTGTATACATATGAGCCGGGCACCTGAACATGCAGCACATGTATACATATCATATGTGCTGCATGTTCAGGTGCCCGGCTCATATGTATACACGTGCTGCATGTTCAGGTGCCCATCATCGATGTGCCAGACTACGGGGACCTGTGTGCAGTGACCGTGTGTGAACAGCTGAAGATACAGAGTCAGAATGACAAGGATAAACTGCAGGAGGCCAAGGAGATGGTCTACCTCAAGGGATTCTATGAAGGGGTAAAGGGATTCGTAAATATTTGATCATTTTGAGTCAAGTAATTTATCTGAAATGTCACTTTTACAGTGGCTTTATTGCATTAGCATATTGCAGGAAATGTCAAGTGTCAGCTTAGTACACAGTGTAATATTAACTCCCTTTGTGAAGTATCTTGATTTATCTGAATTGCCAAACAAACGCAGGATGTGTGCATGGAAAATGTATGATTCTATGAAGGGGTACAGTATAACTGCCTTGGATTTCTTTTAGTTAAGGGGTACAGAATACAGGAGAGGGTCTACCTCAAGGGGTTCTATTAAGGGGTACAGTATACAGGGGTACATGGGAAAGGGTCTTACTCAANCCATTTTTAATACATTTGTTTCTTGTTCCTGTTTTAGGTGATGAAGATCGGTGAGTTTTCAGGTCAGAAGGTTCAAGATGTGAAGAAGCAAGTTCAGAAACTTATGCTGGATAAGGTAACTACATGGGCAGGCTGTCAAGGCATTTAAAAATAGCTGATTTTCTTTGCGAGGTTGAATGCATGCGCGCAAAGTGTCGTCCCAGATTTGCCTGGATTATTTCATTGAAAGGAAAAATCAAGTTTAGGCAGGGACTGTCATCCCTGATTAGCCTGTGCAGACTCCAGATGCTAATATGGGACTGCACTTGACACTTATGCATGAAGCACCCTTTTTCAAGGAGAAGGCTTATATTTTCTTGTTGTTTTGATGTGTGGGTATTAAACCTGTGTTGCCATTTCCCTGCTTGTAATGCTCCCCATATATATATATATGGGAAGCATATAGTTGCCAGTTTGTCCTTCCTTCCGTCACACTACAATTTTGTTACAGTTTCTCATAGCGCCTTCAATATTTTACCAATCTCTTACATATTTGGCATGTAGCCAATTGCATGGACCACCTCTACCTTTTGATGAGGTTTGAGGTCACTGGGTTCAAGGTCACCGAGGCTAATAATAGATTTTCTCAAGGTCACACTTTTTTTCTCCACACAATTAACCCATATATTGACAAAGCATCATCAGGGAGCATCCATCAGTTTTACTGATATCCTTGTTAAATTTGTTCTCATCCTATCTATTGTAATATCCCTAATAATGAAGAGGGGGAGTGTATATACAAATCACCATGGACGTTTGTCTGTCGTCTGTCAGTCTGTTTATGGATGTTTGTCTGTCCGTTCGTCTGTTCATAGAGGCTCTTGTCCAAAAAAGTTTTTCTATACTTTTCAACGTACAATATTAGAACTTGCATGCATTGTTTTTTACATGTGCAGTTACGCCCCTTTTTCAACTTTCGATTGTATTACCACAACAACCTACATATCAGGGCATTCTCAGTGTGATGTTTTTATCGCCACCGTGAGAAGCTGTTGTTGTTTCTTGGTTGGACAAACACAGATAAATGGAAGAAAATTTGAAAAAAAAATTAATTATACAAATGTGTTAATGATCCAGATTGGAGGCATATAGTAATTGCATCATCTGTCCTTCCAGCAGTCTTGCGGAGCATAACTCAGAAAGAATTGAATGGATTCAAATTAAACTTCCTATATTTAATAAGGGCTATTGACCATTACTCTTTTGTCAAGACTAACAGTGTTATTGCCCTTTGCTTATTTTTGTGTACACTATAATTCCACTGCAATCGAAGGTATTAATATGAAACTTTATTGATCTACAGAGAACATTGTGGGTAAGTGCAGATAACAAGACCTATAACTCTCATAAGTGTTTTTAAAGTTATTGCCCTTAGCCTATTTCTTGTGCAAAGCCCAATTACTTAATGTAATTTTATATCATAGATCATGACTCAAAAAATATCAAAGTGATTCCAATTAAACTTCTTATAATGATAAAAAAAACTTTTAAAGGAAGTGTGGAATACAAGAACCATAACTCTTTCTTTGATACATACGGAATATTACGCTAGTCAATTTGGTCTAAGAGTTTGTATCAGTCGAGTGGCTTGTGTGATGACGTATCACACGAGAGGCGGAAACTCGAGTGTAATACGAAATAGTGCAAGCCACGAGACTGATACAAACACTTGGAACAATTGACTAGCGTAATATTCCTTTTATTATATACAACAACTAACGAAAACAGTTATCAATTGTATTTTTTTGCTTTAACAAAACTGACAAAACAATGACTAAAATGTGACGTCATTAAATGTGACGTCATTAAAATGTGACGTCATTAAATGGATCGAAGAAAGTAGTCCGGCTAGTATGGTAATACGGAATCGGAAACAGCGAGTAGCATAATACGGGATTTATTTCAACGATTGATACAACCTGTATTTTGTTAAAAGCATTAAACAGGTATATAATAAATGTATTTATTGAGTTATTGCCCTTAAGTTTTGTGTGTGCATCTATTTTTATAAAATTGAGTGTAATGAAATTTCATATCTCAAAGGAGGACATTGAGTTTTATGTGTTTCAATAAATAAATAAAACTTGACTGTTTTCCCTAACTTTGAAGGTCAAGATCACACTTTTTGGTCAAAGCTATACTTCAGGAGGCATTCTGTATTTAAAGTGAGAGCCCTTGTTTCCAGAAATTGATTTGAAGATAGGAAATGTATATTTTGTTTCCTTGCTACCTTATGGAGGCTATTCTTAACTTGTTTTGAGTTATTTTCCAGTAAAATGTTGATCTGTGTAACTGTTCAATCAATGTCCCTTTTTAGCTCGCCTTAGCACAACCTGAGCACAACGTGCTCATGGTGAGCTTTTGTGATCACCTTTTATCCGTCATGCGTCGTCAACATTTACTTTGTTAACACTCTAGAGGCCACATTTATTGTCCAATCT
>VMBQ01008500.1:8063-38725 GCA_007657795.1 Dreissena rostriformis
CGCCGAAATAAGTTCGGGAAAATGTTCTCTGTTAAACGCAGACGGGTTAGGACACTTTCATAAACGGCGTGCGCGCCCAATATTTTACAATTCGTAACGAGACCCAAACCGTCAGGAAAAGACATTGGGAAGAGTATACTATCAGATTTTATAGCGCAGGTGGTGACAGATCCTGAAATATTCGGCACAAAACACCACTGCGATTCCGTGTCTCAAACACAAAGTGATTTCCACTGGCTTGTCATTGATTGAGAGGGTTTGGAAATGTGAGCATGCTCTGAGACTGAAAGGCAGGGGTGTTGAAACTGGTTGAAACAAATTGACTCCATCATCCATTTTTCAAGATACAATTAATACTAATATTTACAAACAACCATTGTCACTGTGAATTTATAATGACTTCATTGGAATAAGATTTGCTGAGAATTATCAATATCCAAAAATGAAGCGCTAATCTGCCAGAAATATATGTACGTTTTGATCAAATTGTAAAAAAAACTAATTGACAAATAGTTTTGAGGGAATAAACTTTAATTGTTACAAAAAGCTTGCAGTGAAAACTAATTGACCCAAAATCTTATCTGTTGCCCTGGATAACTCAAAAATACAAAATACAAGTCTTGTAAAGGTATTGCCCTGTATCATGCTCACACAAGCGTAGTTTAAGACAAAATATTTTATTACTGATTATAACTGGAACAGGATATCTGGTAAGTGGTAGTCTGGAATATATGAAGCTGTTAGTCCACCAAATGTTTGCTTGGTTCAGCATAATTAATGTGTAAGTTACGTGGACAGGAATTGTGATTCATCACAAACTCTTCATTCCTCTTGGCCATTATGCAAACAATTTTATTGTAAAAAAGATTATTACACAAACTATATATAAATATCATTTTTTCCAATGTTAAATTGAAGGAGGTAAAAAAAAACACACATATGATTATTTTAATTGCACATGTACAGTGTATTTATATTATAGTAGGGAAAGATCTACGGGGAAATAGCCGGGTTCTAGACTGAGATATGAAAACCCAAATTACGTGTGTTTGACTGAGGAATTTCCTAAAAATAATAAAAAATGTATAGATAGAGAAATTACATTGTAGAGGTTAATCATTAATCTTTTTACACTAACACTTTCCTGCTCAGAAGCAAGTGAACATGGGTTTATGCAACCAGCATAAAACCAGAACAGGCTGCATGTAACTTGCAGTCTCACTGTCTCACTGTCAGTTGCAGGTTTTATGCTGTTTGCTGCTCTTTAGTCTTTTAGGGTTGGAAATGAAGCCTTTGAAACTTGAATCTAATGAGAAAAGTCTTTAATTGAATTTGATTTTCTAAGGGACTACAAATGTGTCAAAAGGCGTATCCGAGTTGTAAGGGGATAATCAGCGTTTTGATTATTAATTGCAAATCATTCTTCTGCTTTCAGACACTAAGCATTGTTGATCCCACGAAAATGGAAGAGGAGCAAAGGGAGCCAACTCCCGGGGAGGCTTCCTCTGAAGATGAAACGGAGGAGACTTCAGCAGGGACGGGGGCCCATCACGACGATGACACACAGGAAGCAATGGTGAAAGATATAGATCAGGATATTGATGATATGGTGGATTACAACGTCAACAATGGTCAGGTAGATCCAGATGGGTCTAATATTGAAAATATTACCGTGGATACAGCTGCAAGTTCAACTTTGAATGTTGATGAAATGGCTTTGAGGCAGGATCATGGACAGGGAGATTTTACTGTCACAAAGACAGGTAACACTAATGGGGAAAGTTCTGTTAAAAGGAAAGAAATTCCAGACGGAGGGTCAGAAGAGTCTTTTTTAAGCAGTGACAGTAGTGCCATTGCTGAGGCAGTGGTGAGAAAGGTGCTAGATAGTGCTGTGAACATTGTCTGGGCTGATGTTGATAGTGCTGTGAACATTCTCAGGGCTGATGGTGAGGGCAGCAACAGAAATGCATCAGCAAAGCAAGATGATAGTCAGCCTAAAACTGATGCAAGAGTTGGTCTGTTTCAGTATCAAGATAACTCACAACAACAAAGTGCTGAAACAACCGAAGATGAGATGTCTCTTGATGAAGCTGAGCCTGAAATGAAATCAGATACTGATAAGGCAAGAAGTAATGATGCAAAAGTTGGTCTCTTTCAGTATGTGAATGAAAGGGATAAAGACTTCAACAATTCAAAAAGCCCTGAAAGTGATGTTGATGTTAACGAGGAAGCTGTTGAATCTTTCCATGATGACGATGAGGAGAAATCAAATATCATGAAATTGTATGGACTGGAAGCTGTCGATTTGGAACCTGTCTCACCAGTTTCACCCAAGTCAGCTTCCCAATCAGTGAGCGATGACAATGATGACACAGAGCAACCTGTGCTTGATGTTCAGAGGCAAGTCTACGAACCACTGTCACGTTCATTCTCAGTGACACGTGATGTGAGTTCTTCAGAGTCTTCCCCGAGATCAGATCAGGAAGCCGAAAAAGAGACTTCACATGGGATTAACAATGAAAACGATGAAGAACTGGAATTTGATGATCATCATTTCAAAGAGAATGGTGATACAAAACAGTTAGATGTTGATAAAGAAAATGGGATTGAAAAAACTGATGATATTTATGGTGAAACAAAAACTGATGATATTTATGGTGAAACAAAAACTGATGATATTAATGGTGGAGGGAGGAACAAATCTGATTATAGTTATGTTGGCAAAGACAAGACTTTATCAATATCTCCACCACTTGTTCAGTATGAATCGGTAAAGGAAAATGGGAAGTTCAGGATTATCAAAACAGCGAAAGACAGCATGGGTATCAGAGTCGGGTCTGAGCTGCTAACCCCCAAGCATTCCCCAAGTAATTCTCCAAGAGATTCTGAGAAGAGTGATAAATCTGAACTCAAGTCAAGGGAGGATAAATCTGAACTCAAGTCAAGGGAGGATAAATCTGAGCTCAAGCCAAGGAATGATAAAACTAGGGAAGATTCTACTATGAAAACAAGACCAGCAGAGAGGGAAGTTGTTGAAGACGTGCTTGGAACTGACAAAGTGAATACTTCTAGACCTGAAGAAGATGAGGAAGACATGGATATATACGAGACTGGGCTAGATATGGAGAGGATCAGGGCATTGTTGCAGAGAGAAACTGCACGAGATTGTTTGACCGAGGACAACAGTAGAATCGGGAAACAACCATTCAAACCTTCCAGAGAAATGCAGGAACCAGAGGCTGGTGACAGGAGATCGAGAATTGAGCCACATGGGAAGGAAGGAAAAAGGTATAATACTAATTGTGTTAAACCTTGGTAATTACAAGTATTGAAGTATGTATCTGTATTATTGACTCTAATAAAGGTTTAATGGCTAAAGTTGAATATGCAACTTTGTAGATTATCATGATATTGCCCACTTTGTAAATGATAAAGTAATGAATTTTATGGTATAATTATATTTCCACTCACAATACTATGTTATCTAATATTTTGCTAATTGTATTACCATTTGTACTAATTTAATTACAATCAGGCTTCTATTGAGCTGTGTTTACACTATACCTTAGTGTAGAATCATATATAGTTCCTTTATTGTTACATGACCCTATTTTGCTGTAAATTTATTTTGTAATTTTATATGTTTTTATTACGTTTATAATGTTCATTATACATTTCTGAATTTTAATGTAATTCATATAATGTCTTGTGTTCTTTTTTTGTAGGGCAGATACAGACATGCTGGAATCAGAAAGTCGCTATTTGAATATGGATAACTACGGTCCATCTGTGTATAGATATGGGTAAGACTCACTACACTAGTACAGTGGGAAAAGATCTAGTTGAGTGCTCTAGCCCGGCCTCCCTCCCCAAGGTCCCACCCTGCCCCCTCGGAGACCTAACATGCTCTTTTATTAAACTGATAAGTTAATATTATTATACAGTAACACAAAATTTATACTGAGGTGCCAATAAATAAACTAAATTTTCCCAGTGAAACTAGTTTTATTAATCATAGAAAGAGTGTCTTTATGAAAATACATGAAAAATGAAATGTGTATATATTTCACATGTTACATAGATAATATGCCTAAGGAATGATATGAGTGCCCCTTTGACAAAAGAGCACCCTAGCTGGAGCACTGTCTAGGGTCACAAAAATGTACAGATGCTGCTTAAAAGGGGCAGGATGGAAAGCCAGATTAGTCTGGGGACATTTTATATTAAATTGCTTAATATGCAGTCTGCCCAGCTAATCAGGGATAACACTTTCCACTTTTATAGTATTTTTTTACATGGATGTCTCCTGTAAACAAAAATCCAGTCTAGGCTTATCTGGGACGACACTACGCACTTGCATGAAGCCCACTTTTCCCAGAATGAAACTCTTATTACAAGTGCCAGCGAAAAATGACGTTTCTTATTAGCTACAATGCCCCTTTCAGGTCACATGTTGACGGCAGCTTAGATTCTCAAGACCGCAGCCAAGCGGGCACCTCATACGAGGACGAGCTTCTCAGACGAGCCTACGCCCGCGAATCCCAGAAGTCCACGAGTATCGACCAATCAGCTGTGAGCAGGGGAGGGGCAAGTGACCGGTCAGCGGACCAATCAGCTGGGAGCAGGGGAGGGGCCAGTGACCGGTCAGCGGACCAATCAGCTGCGAGTAGGGGAGGGGCCAGTGACCGGTCAGCTGACTCTGGTGTGATCCCTGGATTCAAAACATTGCAACAACAGCAGGTTAGATTTTGTCTTCTGATTGTCTTTTATCCCATCATCACGTTAGTAAAAATTAAAAAAATTGAGCCTCGTTGCCCTCTGGGAAAATGGAGCTTAACAATGTGTGTTAAGTGTTTTCCCTGATTAGCATTTGCTGTCCACATAGGCTTATAAGGGAAGACTTTTTCCGCATATATTGGATTTTTGTTTAGAAGAGTCTTTTTAAAACGAAAAATCCCGTACCAACGGAAAATGTCTAACACTTTTGGCAAATGCATTAAGTCCAGTTTTCTCAGATCAAGGCTCAATTCCATGGTATAAACTGGGTGTTGCTTGGATGAGACTGTCATGTTTATTTCATGACATTATATTATTTTAATTATGTTTTACTGCCCTGTTTTTATGTTGATTTTCAAAAAAAAAGACATTAAAAAGGATGGGAAAACATAAAATAGATTACCATGTCCGGGTCAGAAACAAATGAGTTTATTTTGATTAGCATAAAAACATGATCCACTCGTCAAGGCTTCTGGTTTAAGTTTTCTAAGCCACTTTTAGTAACTTAGTCATCAACTCTAACCAAGTATTATGATGGTATATGAAGTACATCAGTGCCGTGAAAAACATTTAAGCCACGCTCTGGGAAAACGGGGCTTAATGCATGTGCATTAAGTGCAGTTTTCCCAGAAGGAGGCTTTATCTTTGTCCTGGTCGATCCCTTCTAGTCTCCTTGGTTTCTGTTTCAGGCCAAGTGGTCTGACATGTTCCACACTCTGGAGGCTGAACATCGGCGGGATTTGCGCTCGCAGTATGAGAAACACCAGTACAACATCCGACGTCTTCAGCAACAGATGGAACACGAGCTCCAGAAACAACACCTCGCCATCAGGAAGAAACTGGACATACACAAGGAGGCTCTCGCCAAGATGTCTCCTGACAGGGGCTCTGGAACGGACCAAACTGGAGCTGACCGGGAAAGGAGGTAGGTAGAACTGGGTCATGGCTTGAAACTATCACCAGGGATTTCAATTGACGCAGAATCTGGCTTTTGATGCAAGCACTTTGCAATTTTCTTTCTTTGGAATCATGCTTATTAAATGCCTTGCATCATTTTGGTGCAAATCTTACCGAAATACTAAATCAATAATGAATTGTATATAATACAAATTGTGTTAAATCACATAGTATTTGACTAAAAATGTATACAAAAAAACGTTTGCTGAGAACAAATTAATATCAACCAACAATAACTCTGAACTATAGCATTTTGACCCCTTAAATGTTCAAGCACAGGGTCATTTGACTCCGGGTTTTCAAAATCTATTGAAATCCCTTTAGCATGGGCTTACTGTGATATATTCTTTGATTGCCATTGGCTAAAAATGAGAACATTTAGCTAAAAAGTAATATTTGGCTGCAGTCTTAAAGTCTTAAAAGTCGTCAAAAATAAGACTTTATTTGACTTGGTGACTTGGTGAGGGAGATTTGGTCAAGGAAATTTTTGCTTGAGTGCAAGATATGAATAGCCACCCTTGACAATCTTACAAATTAAGTTTTATCATACAGGTACAGTAGGTCACCTGACAGGAGCATGTCCCCTGACAACCGGGCAAGGTCAACTGAAAGGTCAAGGTCATCTACAGACAGGTCGAGGTCCAGAGACAGACCCAGTAAGTCGTTTGATGGATTAAATGTGTCATGTTCTGAGAAAACTGGGCAAAATGCATGTGCGTACTTTCCGCCTTAACTGGATTTTTGCTAAGAAGAGACATCATTTAAACAAAAAATTCAATGAAAGTGGAAATTGTTGTCCCTGATTAGCCTGAGCAGTCAGCTCAGGCTAATCAGGGACGACAATTTCCGCTTTCATTGAATTTTTTGTTTAAATGATGTCTTAAATGATGTGCAGTCAGCACAGGCTAATCTGGATTGACAATTTACGCACAAGCATTATGCCCAGTTTTCTCAGAACGCAACACAAATTGAACTTTAATTCACTCACTCAACTCACAAACTCAATCCTCTCTGCGCCTTCTGGTGCTTGAGGCGACGGCAAGGGAGCTCCACTTTGATCTGTCAGCTGCTGTTGCGGGTGCTGTCTGCAGAGTGAGGCCTCTGTTCTTGAGCTCTCGCTCCACGGTTCGGCGCCACATTTCTTTCGGTCGTCCACGGTTTCTTTGCCCCTGTGGAGTCCATCTCAGTGCCACCCTGGGTAGCGAATTGGATGGCATTCTGCAGATGTGGCCTAGCCATCTCCATCTCCTCAAAGCGATAGTCTCAGCAATGCTGTTTGCGCCCGCTCTTCCACGCAGTTCCATGTTCGTGATCATGTTTGGCCAAAAGACTTTCATGATCCGTCGCAGGTACTTGTTCTTGAAGACTTCCAGTTTGCGCTCGATGGTAGCAGTGGTCTTCCAGCACTCTGACCCATATAGAAGGACGCTCAGCACGTTGCTCTTGAAGATGCGGAGCTTGGTGTGCATGCTCAGACTTGTGGTCCTCCAGATGGGCTTCAGCATTGCGAAGGCTTGGTTGGCTTTGCTAATTCTCGTGTTTATCTCCCTTGCACAGTCTCCATCTGTGGTGACCTTGCTGCCCAGGTAGATAAACTCGTCCACTTCTTGCAGAGGCTTGTCGTTGATGGTGATTGGGTCGCCCACTCTGGTGTTCTTCCTCATGACCTGAGTCTTTCCAATGTTGACCCTGAGACCTATGGTGATTGCTGACAGTGCAAACTGTTGTGTCTTCTGCTGAATGTCCTGGTTCCTGCTAGCAAGTAGCCCAATATCTTCAGCGTAGTCCAGGTCATCTAGCAGTGAGGTCAGCTTCACTGTATTTCTTGCCTCCTTCCCTCTGTGGTGCGGCGAGAGGATACATCCATTGAAAAGAGGAGCGGCGAGAGGATACATCCTTGCTTCACTCCAGTTTCCACATCAAATTGTTCAGACAGCTGGTTGTTGTGGACGACTCTGCACTCAAAGTTTTCGTACAGGAACCTGATGATGTTGAAAAGTTTCTGAGGGATGCCATAATGTCGCAGAATCTCCAGAGGGAGTCTCGGTGCAGGTTGACGAAGGCCATCTTAAAGTCCACAAAAATCACAGAGAGGGATCCATTCCATTCATGGGACTGCTCAAGGATCTGCCTCAGGACGAAGATGTGGTCGATGCAGGACTTTCCTTTCCTGAAGCCTGCCTGTTCCTGGCGAAGGATACCGTCCACTGCTGTTGTGATGCGGTGGAGGATGATGCGGCTGAGGATCTTACTGGGGAGAGATAGTAAAGTGATGCCTCGCCAGTTGTGACAGTTACCCAGGTCTCCTTTCTTGGGTAGTTTGACGATGGTGCCGGTCTTCCAGTCGCTTGGCGCTTCTTCACTGTCCCAAATCTTTTGAAGAATCTGGCAGAGAAGCTGGGGCGTCACTGTGTCTCCTGCTTTCAGCATCTCAGGGCACACTCCGTCGTTGCCGGGCGCCTTCCCATTCTTCAGCTTATGGATGACTTCATTGACTTCCGTTACAGTGGTGTTGCCGAGGTTGATGTCAAGCTCCTCTTCAGCTTCAGGAATGTCGGCAAGGGTTTGTGGGTCTGGGCGGTTTAGGATGGACTCGAAGTGTTGCTTCCATCTCTTCAGCTTCTCCTCTTCCACTGTGACATGAGTTCCGTCTTCAGCTCTCACTGAAAGGTCATGGTGCTGGCCGTAGTCGCCCTTCAGCTTCCTGGTTTTCTGGTACACTGTCTTCATGTCATTGTGCTTGGCTGCTGTCTCCGCCTCCTCTGCCAGCCTCTCTATGTACATCCTCTTGTCTCTTCTGGCTAATGTCTTCACCACCTTGTCTTTCTCACTATATTCCTTTGAAATTCTTTCCTCAAGTCTTGGGGATTTGGTGTCCAACAGTTTCTTTTTGATCAGTCTTCTTTCTTTCTTCTATATGAGTCCACGATCCATTCTGTCTTCTTGCTCTTTCTGTAGCCTAGAACTTCCTCTCCTGATTCTTTCATTACTCTGTTGAAGCCTTCGATGGCCAGTGCTGCCTGATCTTCCAAAATACTAAATCTATTCCTGAGGGTAAGCCTAAACTCTTCTTTCACTTTTGGGTCTTTCTACTTGGCCACGTCAAAGCGCTGGTTCTTGATGTCTCCCGTCTTGGCTTTCCTGAGCTTCAACGTCACCTTGGTCACCAGAAGACTATGGTCGCTGCCGATGTCTGCATGTCGCATCACACGCATGTCCTGCAAAGAGTGCCTCCATCGACCGTTGATGATGACGTGGTCGATCTGGTTTTGGGTCCTGCTGTCTGGTGATGTCCATGTTAGTTTGTGGATCTCTTTGTGCGCGAACAGGGTCCCTCCTATGACCAAGTTGTTCTGTTGGCAGAAGTTGACTAGTCTCTCCCCGTTGTCGATGATCACACCCACTCCATGTCGTCCCATGGTCCTCTCTCTGTCTTCGTTGTCGCAGCCAATCTTAGCGTTGAAGTCGCCGAGCAACATCAGCACGTCGTGTTGTGGGATGTCCTCCAAAACAGTTTGAAAGGCGTCGTAGGATGCATCCTTGTCCTCTTCTTCCGCGTCGTCTATTGGTGCGTAGCCCACAACAACAGACAGCTTGGCGTACTTGGAGTTCATCCTGACATACAGCAGGCGCTCATTCACAGGTTTCCACTGTAGCACGGTGTTGGCCTTGCTCTTGCTGATGATGACGGCAACTCTTCCCCGGTGGTCGATGTCAGTTCTTCCAGACCATATGATGACTTCTCCGGAACTCACCTTCTGCTTGCCAGTGCCAGTCCATCTTGCTTCTGTTACTCCCATAAGGGTCAGATTGTATCGGTTCAGTTCACTCACTACCTGCGCTAGCTTTCCAGTCTGGTAGAGTGTTCGCACGTTCCAACATCCAATTCTGATCCATCGCTTTGGCATCAAGAGTTCCGCTATCGGGGTGGAGACGTCCTTGAGGCTTTGATCCCCATCCGTCATAAGACCAGTTGCCTGGTCTGCTTCGCTCCCGGCTTCGGTTGTCGCTTGTTCCCTTGTTGTCGTTTCCGTAGCAATTGTGTTTTTCACAGGGTGGGGTTGCTAGCCCCACGCCCAACCCTCCTCCTTTTTCAGCGGGGGCTTGGGACTGTCCTTGGCTGAGTTTAACATTCCAGTATTTGTATTGCCTTCGTTCTAAAGCTTGTTTCATTGCTTTTTTCCAGACTAAATATGATCCGCATTTTGGGAAATCTGGGCATCATGCATGTGCGTAAAGTATCATCCCAGATTAGCCTGTGCACTCCGCATAGGCTAACCATGGATGACACGTTCTGCTTAAATTTGATTTTTTTGTTTAAAGGAAGTCTCTTCTAAACGAAAATCAAGTCTAGGCGGAAAGTGTTGTCCCTATTAGCCTGTGTGGACTGCACAGGCTAATCTGGGATGGCACTTTAAGCACATGCATTAAGCCAAGTTTTCTCAGAACGAGGAACATATGGACTTTTTTTATCAAAAAGTTGTGGTCTGTAAGCAAATGGATTCTTAATGGTATTTGAAATTTAATGCCCATATATGGATGTTTAACCGTGCCTTGATGTTATTTGTAAATTAAATTCAAATAAAGTTTGTAATTCACATCTTGATAAACTGATAATTTTCAGGTGGTGCAGACGAGCTCTCCACTTTGCAAAGTTCATTTGACAAGAAAACTTGGCGTGAAATCTACCGGGAAGTCCGCGAGGAGGAGGACAGAAGCCCGTCCTCTCCCAGACCTTTGAAACGATCTCTCAATGAAGACTTTGACACCACTCTGGACAAGTCGGATTTCTCAGGTCAAAGGTCAAGGTCACCACCACGAGGTCAGAGTGAAGTGTCAAGGTCGAGGGAAGGTGAAAGGTCGTCTTACATTGACCCCAGCAGGGATTTTAGGCATTCCGGGTCAGAGAGAGATGATCACAGACAAAAGAGGTCACCCGAGGGTGAAAGGTCAAGGTCATTTGAGAAAAGTCAGAAGTCTGAGAGGCAAAGAGGTATTTTTTTTTTTTTTTTTTTAAGCAACATATATTAGTACTCGAAAGTTGGATTATAGGAAACTTTTGTCTTTTGCAGAAGTATTAACCCTTGAATATGGGAAAGATTAACTAATATATGTGTCTTTGAGCATTGTAAAATGGACATTTCCTCCTAAACCACCATATTCATTTTTCTTTTATAAAACTTTGTAGAAACGTTTCTTAGGTGGTTCTCTACAGAAATTATTCAGGTTTGTGCATAATTAAACCCCCATTACCATTAGTAATGGGGGCTATATAGGAGTCACTTTGTCGGTCGTCTGTCTGTCTGTCCCAAAATTTCATCCGATCTTCACCAAACTTGGTCAGAAGTTGTATCTAGATGATGTCTAGGTCAAGTTTGAACATGGTTCACAGGGTCACTTAGTGCATTTTAAACCGAAAGTTTGTCCATAACTATGTCATTTATCAATAGATTTTAAAATCATTTGGTACATTTGTTCACCATCATTGGATGGTGTGTCGCGCGAAAGAATTACGTCGATATCTCCACGGTCAAGGTAAAAACTTTGAGTTCAAAGGTCAAATGCTTGTCCAGGCCATAATTATGTTGTTCATTGTGAGATTTTGAAATCATTTGGCACATTTGTTCACCATCATTGGCCGGTGTGTCCCACGAAAGAATTACGTCAATATCTCCAAGGTCAAGGTAACACTTTGAGTTCAATAGTCAAAAATGGCCATAAATGAGCCATAACTATGTCGTTCATTGTGAGATTTTAAAATCATTTGGCACATTTGTTCACCATCATTGGACGGTGTGTCCAGCGAAAGAATAACGTCAATATCTCCAAGGTCACACATTAAGTTCAAAGGTCAAAAATGGCCATAAATGAGCTTGTCCAGGCCATATCTGTCGTTCATTGTGAGATTTTAAAATCATTTGGCACATCTGTTCACCGTTATTGGACGGTATGTGGCGCATAAGAATTACGTCGATATCTCAAAGGTCAAGGTCACACTTTGAGTTCAAAGGTCAAAAATGGCCATAAATGAGCTTGTCCGGGCCATTACTATGTCGTTCATTGTGAGATTTTAAAATTGTTTGCTCATTTGTTCACCATCATTGGACGATGTGTCGCGCGAAAGAATTACGTCAATATCTCCAAGGTCAAGGTCACACTTTGAGTTCAAAGGTAAAAAATGGTCATAAATGAGCTTGTCCGGGCCATAACTATGTCATTCATTGTGAGATTTTAAAATTACTCTGTACATTTTTTTTTTTCACAGTCATTGGATGGCGTGTCATGCGAAAGGAATTCAAGAGTTCAAAGGTCAAAATGGCCATAAATGATAATAGCATAATAATTCTTAACAAAGCACCGCCTAGCGGGTGCATGCTGGACTTTTCTCAGTCTCGATAGAGTCATGAATGCTTGATATTGAAGCAAAATTCTGAGTTAAAAAGGGGCATAACTCTAATAATAATGCTGATAGAGTTATGAAGCTTGACCTACATATGTGCCATGTTGCAGCCGTAAAAAAAAAATTCAAGTTGTGAGTTTAATTTTTTTTTCTAAATATTATTATTAAATATTAATAAAAATTAACCAGACGCCGACGCCAATGCAGACACCTTATATATAAAAAATTCAAAAGAGTTATGCACCTTGACCTACACAATTGCCTTGTTGCCATAAAGAAGTATTCCAAGTTTGAGTTAAATATCTTTGATAGTGTTAAAGTTTTAGAAATTTATCAACATATTCAAAGTTAAAAAGGGGCATAACTTTAAAAATATTGTTGACAGAGTTATCCAGCTAGACCTGAACAAGTGACTTGTCCCCATAAGGAAGTAGTCCAAGTCTAAATTGATTATCTTTGATAGTATTCAAAATATTGAACTTATTAAAAAAAATAACTCAAAATTTTAAGTTAAAAAAGGGGCATAACTCTAAAAATAATGCTGACAGTTATGCACCTTGACCTACACAATTGTCTTGTTGCCATAAAGAAGTATTCCTAGTTTGAGTTAATTATCTATGATAGTGTTAAAGTTATTTGACTTTATGAAAAACTTTAACCGACGCCGACGCCAGGGCGAGTAGTATAGCTCTCATTTTTCTACGAAAAGTCGAGCTAAAAATTGCCATAAATTAGCTTCTCTTGTTTTGTGAGAAAGCATGCAAAATATTTTGTGTCAATACAGCATGTGGGGGTATACTTTACGTCTGTGACAAAGCTCTAGTTGGTTTATGTCAGATTATATTAGGTTTTTAAATTGACAATTTCAAATTGCATCGTGTCTTTAACCACTGAGTTAATGACAGGGATGATCCTCAGGTTGGCCTCTTTGACAAATTGCCTACCTTCATGTGTTCATATATAACAGATTTTATTGTAATGCTTTTTTCTTAAATTTCAATACTGGAACTGACTTAAAACAATAAATGGGTAGACCATAGAAAAATCAGTAATGAAATCAGTTCTGTTGTGAAACATGAATAAAGTACATTACATAAGCATAATAATATTACTAGAGTGTGTAATTTATTCTGATTCACATTTGTCAAGTTTATTTGTCTGAATGTTAATATATTGTGAACACTTATGTTTGTGTTTGCAGCTGGAGACGTGTCCCCGCACGTTCAGGATCTGCTTAACACACTCAGTGACAGTCGCCATTCGCTGAGGGACCTGCAGGAGGGCAACCTGGGGCCCGAGAGGCCCCGTGCAGGGGTCTACAGCAGCCCCATGCCAATAGGGGCCAGGGATAGACAAGGGGAGGTAAGTAAGATGTGGATTGGCTTAGTGCATGTTCATTAAGTGTCAGTTCGCACAGGCTAATCAAGGAAGACACTTTCCTTTAAGATTTGTATACCCCCACAAACAAAGTTTAGGGGGGTATATAGGAGTGAGCTTGTCTGTCTGTCTGTGTCGGTCTGTCTGTCGGTCTGTATTGGTTGTCTGCTCTCTAACTCAAGTAGTTTTCATCCGATCTTCACCAAACTTGGTCAGAAGTTGTATCTAGATGATGTCTAGGTCAAGTTCGAATATGGGTCATGCTGTGTCAAAAACTAGGTCACGGGGTCACTTAGTGCGTTTTTACAGGCAAAATATTCTGTGTCAATGCGGCATGTGGGGGTATTCCTCACCCCAGTGACAAAGCTCTAGTATTTGTTTAAAGGAAATTGAAATCCAGTTGAGGCAGAAAATGTGGTCCCTGATAAGCCTATGCTGACTTCACAATCTAATCTAGGACAATACTTTACGCACATGTATTACTTCTGAAAATTACGCGGCTCATTTACTTCTGAACAAGTTTTCACGAAACCCATTAGGCATTACTTCCAGAAGGTTTGGGGGGCGGGGGATGATATAGAAATAACATAAGTTGGTCTGTCTGTCCTAAACTTGTCTGCGCTCAAACTCGCTGATGCATGGAAGGATTTCAACGATGCTTAAATGTTGACCTACATGAGATGGTGTGTGGTGTGCAATAACAACATGGCTTCATGTAAAGTCAAGCTCATATCTTGAGATCAAAGGTCAAAATACCCACTTAGTTTTCATAATACTATTAGTTCACTTTATGTATTTACCATGAATCAGCATACTTTGCAATGGTTAAGTTGGTCTTAATTGAGATAGTGCCATCAATGGGCAGATCAGTGGCTTTACTGCATCAGTTAATGGAGGACCTTGTCCACAGTGCAGGAAATTTTGTCCGCAATTGACTTTGGTCAGTCCATATATATTGACTTACTCTGCAGGACATGTCAAGGTCACAGGACATGTCAAGGTCAGCCGGTCGAGATGTGACTCGAGATTCTCGCCTAAGTCACTCCAAGAATGACTCTACGCGTGCCAGCTTCCTCAAGGGTCTCCCCATGGACAGGGCGGAACTCTACGAGGACAGACTGCGACCTGAGCTGAACGATTCACTGCGCAGTGACGACTCACAACTGTCTCAGAGGTTTGTGGTGTTTTGTCTCTCTTACAAATCTTGGAGTGCCGCGCTCTGGGAAAACAGGGTTTACAGGGTTTAATGAATGTGGGTTAAGTGTCGTCCCAGATTAGCCTGTGCAGTCTGGACAGGCTAATTAGAGATGACACTTTCCGCTTTTATGGTGTTTTTTGTTGAATGGAAGTATCATTTTGCTAAAAATCAGTTAAGGCCGAAAGTCTCGTCCCTGATTAGCCAGTGCAGGCTCATCTGGGACGACACTTTATGAACATGCATTAAGCCCAGTTTTCCCAGGTGAGGCTCTTGGGTGTTGTACTCTTGACTACTTGTGTACTGGCAATCGGCTCTGTTCACATTGAGAGGAACTTTATCATATGTGATCCATACACTACTTCAGAGTTGAACTGAATTAGAACCAAAATATGACTTAGCTGAGGAAAGATTGCAGACAACGGCATGATATTTTACTGTATACAAAAACATTAAGGTTGACCTATGTTAAGCTAGACATTTCTTATACTATATATAGGCTAAATATATATCAGGCTTAGCTTGATCAATGGTTATGAAAAACTTGAGTAAATATTTTATTGTCTAAGATTTAGACATCTCGATGAACAATTAACTTTGTTGAAAGGTTTACATCTAGCAGTTTTCTTGTGCAGCTCCACATATCATAATCTCTCTATCCTGCCAAGTCGGCTAGCTTTGTTGGTAGAATGCAGTACTAAAAACCAGGGGATAGTTGGTTCTGTATCCCAGCATAGCGACATAACTTATGTGGACATTATTCTTGAAATTATTTCTTCTGCTGTTTCCCTCGTACCGCTGGATTAAAAATGGACAGTTATCAGTTATTGGCATAAGTTTGTGCACTTAGTACTCGTAAATCAGCTCACCAAGGAAAAGTGTGAAAACTGACTGCCATTAACTCTTACAGTGCTGGAACCGGATTTTGAAGGCCCTTGCAAACAGTTTGGATCCAGATGAGACGCCACAGAACATGGCGTCTCATCAGGATCCTAACTGTTTGCTATTCTGATAGTGGTCTTAGAAAAAAAATCGAATAAATGCTAATTTTAGAAATTCAGCAGACAACATTTTAGCAGACGACAAATTTCCTAGCATGCAAAGGGTTAAATGAGTCTTGTTCTGGGAAACTTGGGCTAAAGCATGTGGGTAAAGTGTTGTCCTAGATTAGCATGTGCAGTCCGCACAGGCTAATCAGGGACGACAGTTTCAGCTCAGACTGGATTTAAAGAGACTTCCTTTAACTAAAAATCAATAAAAGACAATATATGCACATGCTCAAAGCCCAATTTTCCCGGAAAGAGGCTCAAATGACTGTAAAGCTGTTGAAAATGATGGAAAATCCAAACAAACATACACAATTTTTGACAGCACGAGGATAAATCTCCGTGAGAAGCATGCCAAGCACCTGAATGACTTGCGGGCATACTACGAGGACGAGATACGTGAGCTGCGCAAGGCACTGTCTGGCGCGCTGGAGGTCACGGGGGTCAGTGCGGACACCTCTGTGCAGTCCACTGTCCATAACCACCTGCTAGAGTCGGAGAACAGACACCTGGCCGAGAAGTGTAGACGCCTGGAGGCAGATCTGGACGAGAGAGACATGTAGGGACTTACTGTGGCATTTATTGTTTTCTTAGGTCATTTCTTAAGGCATTTCTTTGTTTCGCCTTTTCAATTCTTAAAATAATTCTTTGTTTGTCTCTTTGTCAATTCTTGAAACAATTATTTGGTTGTGTTTGTCAAGACAATTCTTTGGTTCTCTTCATTAATTCTTTAAACAATTATTTGGTTGTGTTTGTTGAATCTTAAAACAATTATTTGGTTCAATTTGTCAATTCTTAAAACAATAATTTGGTTCTCATGGTTACTTTGGTTACTTCATGTCTAAATACCGGTATGTTTTCCAAATATATATTTTACTATTGCTGTTTTTATGTTTAATCAACATGTACCTAGTGTGTTTCTTTGATATAGAACTGTGATATATTAAGATTTTATTTTTAAAAATGTTTGTTTAATCAATGTGTACAGCAGGCAGATGTGTTTCATTTGATATTTAAAAAACAAATCCAAATTTGTTGTTGAATTGGATTTCTTTCCAGATTTTGAATATATGTTTGCTGATCACTTTCCCGTATTTTGATTTTAGACATAGTTCAAGAGTATTAAAAAGAGCAATGTGACCCTGCAATTAGCAACACGATAAACTGAGATAAAACTTTCCAAAAAAAAGTAGAAAAAGGCACAAAAACAGTGTTTGCTTAAAAATTTTATGAAAATATATCATTGTGAAGTTTTTTAAGACTATATTACATTATATTTTGTCATTTTGCAGAAAAATACGAACAATGGAGCAGAAACTGACTGGCGTGGAGAAAAGAGCAGTGAGTATTGAGAGTAAATAAATAAATAAGACTTGCTCTTGGAAAACAGGGCTTTATGCGTGTGTGTGAAGTGTCTTTCCAGATTAGCCTGTGCAGTCCTCACAAGCTATTTAGGGACACAATTTTCCGCTTTTATGGTCTTTTACTTTGAGAGGAAGTCTGTTCTTAGCAAAAATCCAGTTTAGGCGGAAAGTGTTGTCCTTGATTAGACTGCACAGTCCGCACAGGCTAATCAGTGACTACACTTTCCGCCTTAAGTGGATATGGCTAAAAAAAGACTTCCTTTGAACGCAAAAAATAAATAAGGTGAAAGCGTCATCTCTGATTAGCTTGTGCCGACTGCACAGACTTATCTGGGACGACTCTTTAAACACATGCATTTAACATATTAATGAGTTCATAGTTGAAAACTGTATTTCTTGAATATGTTACATTTCTCAATGTGTGTTATTCAGCATATTATCGTTAATAAGACTTGATAAATGCAATTGGGATAAATCACACAAATTTACATTAAAAAAGCAAACCTTAATAAATAGCTTTACTAATAGAGGTTTCAAAAAAACATGAAAGAAAAATAAGCCCATTCTTGTTCACTGTCACAGAGTGAGTACGCAGGGGCGTTCACAGACTCCCAGACGATGTCCATACAGAACCGCGCCCACATCGAGGAGCTCCAGAGGTACTGTCGGGAGCGGGACGACCTCATTGGTGACCTCGAGTCGCGTGTGACCTCTGCGGAGGACAGCACCAAGATCTACAAGCGAAACTATGACGACGAGATGGAGCTGCACAGGCAGGATAAGATCTCAATGCAGAGGGTAAGACAAAAATAAATGTATTCTGCTGTAAAAACAATGAAAGTTAAATGAAAGTTTTTTTATGCCCCCGGTAGGGAAGGGGTGCACTGTCTGTCTGTCCGTCCGTCCGTCTGTCCTTCTGAAATTCCGTCACACTTTGCATTTAGGTTTTGCGTTTAGGTTTTGAAAAATGCTCATAACTTCTATGTCCCTTAACATATAACCTTCATATTTGGTATGCATGTGTATATAGACAAGGCCTTTCCATACGCACAAAAANACAACTTATTATAATAATAATTTGTCAGTTGGATAAATCAACTTTATCACTACATTTTCCTACTGTTTCCCTATACAAAGTAACAGTCATGTTTAGCTATGGTGCTGTGTTTTTTTGTATGCAATCATTATAAAACTTCAGGTAAGTGTTTTAAGGCATAATAGACAGGTAAAAAAGTGTAGCTTCACTCGTTACTGCAAAGATGCCCATTTTGACGCATTTATGGTCCCTANGACAAGGCCTTTCATGAAAGTGAAGGTCAAGGTCATCCTTCAAGGTCAAAGGTCAAAAATAAAAAAAGTTAATTGCATGTGTATCTCATGCATCTGAGTGGTGAAAGGTCAAGGTCATCCTTCAAGGTCAAAGGTCAAACATATTTTTTATTTTTTTTCAAAGCGGCGCAGTAGTGGGCATTGTGTTTCTGACAAACACATCTCTTTTTTTTAATGCATTAAATAAAAAGAGAATTTGGTTGCTTTTGGGGTTCTTTACACATTTTCTCACATGAATTGGAACAATAATTCACAGTATTTTCCTGAAAGCAAACAAAAGAGTCACACTCTGGGAAAACAGGGCTAAATGCATGTGTGTAGTGTCATCCCAGATTAGCCTGTGCAGTCCACACTTTCTGCATTTATGGAATTTTTTGTTTAAAGAAAGTAGTTCTGAAAATCCACTTTTGGCGGAAAGTGTTGTCCCTGAGTAGCCTGTGCATACTGCATAGGCTAATATGGTATGACACTGAGCATACGCATTTAGCCCAGTTTTTCCAGAAAGAAGCTCAAACAATTATCCCAGGTGTTGTTAACTTAAATGATCAACAATGTGCCCTTTAAGCTGTTTCCAACATTTTCCATCGATTTTCCACTGAACTTCATTCCAACAATTTCACTGATCTTTACAAAAGTTAATGTGATCGTTTGTGGGCATTATTCTTCTGCCATAGTATAGCTAGCAATAAGCCTGTGTTACAAGCACCACCAATTATCCATGTGATGTATTTCTGCTGTTATCCAGCTGCTAGATCGTTACGAGTCACTGGAGCGTGAATTCAAGCTCCTACAGGAGACTATGACTGCCACGGAGACCAAGCTGTACGAGACACGCACTGAGGTTGTCGAACTCAATAGGTTTGTGTCATCAATTAGATCCTGATAAAAATGTAATTAAATACAGAGGTACAGAGTGGCGAGACCTAAAACAATCTTACCTGCCCACGGACAACTTATTATAATAATAATTTGTCAGTTGGATAAATCAACTTTATCACTACATTTTCCTACTGTTTCCCTATTCAAAGTAACAGTTATGTTTAGCTATGGTGCTGTGTTTTTTTGTATGCAATCATTATAAAACTTCAGGTAAGTGTTTTTAGCCCTTTGAGTGCTGGAACCGGATTTTGAAGGTTTTTGCAAACAGTTTGGATCCAGATGAGACGCCACAGAACGTGGCGTCTCATCAGGATCCAAACTGTTTGCTATTCTGATAGTATTCTTTGAACAAAATCGAAGAAAATGCTAATTTTAGAAATTCAGCAGATGACATTTTAGCAGACGACAAATTACCCAGCATGCAAAGGGTTAGGCATAATAGACAGGTAAAAAAATTGTAGCTTCACTCTTTACTGCAAAGATGCCCATTTTGACGCATTTATGGTCCCTAAGAAAATTAAATAAAAGTGAGGACCTTTCTTACTAGATTCGAGTTTTAAAGGCTTCATTTTCAACCCTTAGATACTGATGAGCAGCAAACAGCATAAAACCTTAATAGACTGCGAGTTACTCGCAGGCTGTTCTGGTTTTATGCTGGTTGCAAAAGCCATTGTCACTGCTTCTGAGTGGGAAAGGGTTAAAATACTTTCTGTATCACTACATTTTCCTACATTTAATTTCAGGACAATCTCCAAGCTAGAGCTAGAAAACAAAAGACTGGGGCGAGAGAATGACAACCTACGACACAAAGTCACGCAGTCATTGAAGTTAGTTGTACTCCATTGACTAACACTGAATAACTCGGGAGGGAAGAACAATAGAATCATTGGGATTCAAGTGCAGTATTTTGTGATCTGATCATGCCTCATGAATTGCTGAGTTATTGTGGCGTGTTCTGAGAAAACTGGACAAAATGAATGTGCGTAAAGTGTCATCCCAGATTAGCCTGTGCTAATGCACATGCTAATCAGGGACGACACTTTCCGCCTAAATTGGATTTTTGCTAAGAAGAGACTTCATTTAAACGAAAAATGTCATAAAAGCGGAAATTGTCGTCCCTGATTAGCCTGTGCGGACTGCACAGGCTAATCTGGGATGACAATTTACGCACAAGCATTTTGCCCAGTTTTCTCAGAGCACGCCACTATTCACCATGGACAATATTAACCATCACAAGGCTTGTTATTTCTATTATATGTAAACTGGGATAACCATTGGCTGGAATTAAGGAAACAAGATTGAACAATTTTAAAATCATTTGAAAAGTTCCATTGTCATAATGTGAATTCTTAGTTTTCAATAATGTTTTATATTAAAGCAGTAGTTTATGTCAAATGAAAATAGTATGTTTATTTACAAGAACATTCATTATTGATAGTGGTGATAGATAATTAATATTATTCAAGAAATTGTATTCAATACACACAAAAAAATGACTCGCTCTGTGAAAAGAGGGGTTTAATGCATGTGCGTAAAGTGTCATCCTAGAATAGCCTGTGCAGTCCGCACAGGCTAATCAGGGAAAACAATCTCCTCTTTTATATTATTTCGTTTAAAAAAAGTCTATTCTTAGAGAAAAAAAAAATGAGGCGGAAAGTTTTGTCCCTTATTAGCCAGTGCGGATTTACCAACTTTTCACAATGCGCAGCTCAATTGTAATTTAAATAAAGAATCTGATTTTATGGATTGTTTTTTTACTTGCCTGCATTCAGCGTGTAAGTACAACAGTGTAGTGTGAGGATGTAACGGTGAGGTGACAGTGTGATGAGTTAACCCTTTACCGCTTAGAAACGCATTTTGACTCTTTTGTAGTCCCTTGGAAAATCAAATTATTTTGGTTTAACCCTTTGCATGCTGGGAAATTTGTCGTCTGCTAAAATGTTGTCTGCTAAATTTCTAAAATTAGCATTTTCTTAGATTTTTTTTCAAAAAATACTATCAGAATAGCAAACAGTTTGGATCCTGATGAGACGCCACGTTTTGTGGCGTCTCATCTGGATCCAAACTGTTTGCAAAGGCCTTCAAAATCCGGTTCCAGCGCTCAAAGGGTTAATTTAGAACCCTAAGATACTGATGAGCAGCAAACAGTATAAACCTGAACAGCCTGCGAGTTACTCGCAGGCTGTTCTGGTTTTATGCTGTTTGCATATAGCCATTTTCACTTTGCTTCTGAGCGGGAAAGGGTTAAGTGGAAGTAGATAGCTGGTGAAGTTAATACTGTAGCCTAGCAACAGTGGGTTTACCAAGATAATGATTTAAATGAGCCTCATTCTGGGAAAGCTGGACTTGTGAATTAATACCAGTTTTCCCAGAACGACGCTCAAATGCAAAGATGCATATTTGGCAATTGAACAGACATTTTTATTTTGCGGTCTATTGGATCTTCTGGAGCATATGGTTATTGTATTGTGTGTCTGTCAGTCTGAATGTCATGTTTTTTGTGCAGAGCATAACTCCGGTGTTAATGTTTTTTTAAAAATAAAACTTCATAACATGAGGACAATCGCACGAAGTTCCACTGTGTTGGTTGTTAATTGTGTATTATTTGGTTTCTAATTTTCAACTTTTAGCTAGCACTAAACATAAACTGTTTGAATGAACATTTTGGCAAAACTTTTTTTCTTACTGAACAGTTTAAACACCCACTGTTATTCATTTGGCAAAGTTGTCATAACTATGTTGGAAGTAATAGCAGAAAAACACTGGGCTCTGTCTGGTCAAAGATCTCAGGACAGTTTTTATTACAATTGATTTGTTGGGTAAAAAAAATACATTTATGATAATATGTGTCATGTTCTGAGAAAACTGGGCATAATGCTTGTGCGTAAATTTTCATCCAAGATTAGCCTGTGCAGTCCGCACAGGCTAATCAGGGACGACAATTTCCGCTTTTATAGAATTTTTCGTTTAAATGATGTCTCTTCTTAGCGAAAATCCAGTTTAGGCGGAAAGAGTTGTCCCTGATTAGCCGGTGCGGACTGCACAGGCTAATCTGGGACGACACTTTACGCACATGCATTATGCCCAGTTTTCTCAGAACATATGCTCCACAATTAAACAGAATTTCTGAGACAAACAAATCAATATTGTTGCTAACAGTTTTACAACGATACTAGTAAAAAGTGTTAAAATTATCTTAGATAATAAATTCAAAAACTTTTGTTAGATGAGATGGGCTTCAGGTGATGTTCTAACTGAGCTCATTGTGTGAAAAATAGGCTTTATGCATATGCGTAAAGTGTCGTCCCAGATTAGCCTGTGCAGTCTGCCACTTTTCGCTTTTATGGAATTTTACATTTAAAGGAGGTCTCTTCTATACGAAAATCCAGTCTAGGCGGAAAGTGTTGAAAGTGAAAAGCCAGTTTCCCCAAAACACTGCTCGACTGATCATTCACATGCATCTTTTCCCTCTTCCAGTCTTTCGACCCTACACCAATCGTTTGGCAGCCCGGTGTCCCCAAGGGAAGAACAGTTGAGATCGAGACCCAAGTCCTCGCCCTCCAAACCTTCCAATCTGGAGGGACCCTTTGAGACCCCTAAATCGGCCCCTGACCCAAGACTGCCCGGATTTGCCACAACGCTGTCTGACTGGACCCCAAGTTCTTCCAAGAATAAATCAGCAGCTGCAAACAAGTCTATCCTGGAGAAGTCCGCATCTAGAAGCACGTCTGACCTAGCTAAAGAACCAAGGGGTTCCAAATCACAGAGAACTGAAGAGTCACACAAAGGGAAACAAACGCAGTCATCAGCTGAAAAATCGGATAAGCGGTCGGTACATACACATAAAACGGGGCTTAATGCATGTGCGTAAGGTGTTGTCCCAGATTAGCCTATGTAGTCCTGACAGGCTAATCAGAGACGACACTTTCCATTTTTTATTTTTTTTATGCCCCCGGTAGGGTGGCATATAGTGATCGCACTGTCCGTCCATCTGTCTGTCCTTCTGAAATTGCGTCACACTTGCGTATAGGTTTCGAAAATTGATCATAACTTTTGCGATATTGATCATAGCAACTTGCTTTTTGGCATGCATGTGTATCTCATGGAGCTGCACATTTTGAGTGGTGAAAGGTCAAGGTCATCCTTCAAGGTCAAAGGTAAAAAAAAAAACAAAAAAAAAAACAGCGCAGTAGGGGGCATTGTGTTTCTGACAAACACATCTCTTGTTTTTTTGTGCAAAAGAAGTCTCTTCTTAGCAAAAATCCAGTTTAGGCGGAAAGTGTCATTCCTGTTTATCTAATCTGGGACAACACTGTATGCTTATGCATTTAGCCCCTATTTACCCAGAGCGAGGCTCCTATAATTTCATGTTGACAATATTCAGATAAGGATGGAACAAATGTTTCATCAAACTTTTGTGTTTTTTTTCTTTTCACTGCATATTAAAGGTTAAATATTTGTAAAAAGGCATACATTTGTGTGTATGTTTTATATACTATTCTAATTAAGAAATTTTATCAACTCAACTCTGTAATTGTATAGCATGAATCTTAAAGAAATTGCATAGTTAAAAATCATCTTGTGAATTCAATTTACTAGCTGGGACTAATAGTGTTTGCATAATGCCATTCACCTCAAGATTCTTGCTCAAATGTCTTAACCCTTTGCATGCTGGGAAATTTTTCGTCTACTAAAATGTTGTCTGCTAAATTTCTAAAATTAGCATTTTCTTTGATTTTTTTCAAAAAATACTATCAGAATAGCAAACAGTTTGGATCCTGATGAGACGCCACGTTCTGTGGCGTCTCATCTGGATCCAAACTGTTTGCAAAGGCCTTCAAAATCCGGTTCCAGCGCTCAAAGGGTTAATTTAACAAGATGTTGATGAAATATTTTATTGGAATAAAATAGTAATGTGCTTAAAGCTAATCTCTTTATGACATTCTTGAGAATTGCAGACAGGGCCTGCCTGTTTGTGAAGACCTTTACAGCTTCATGAATACTCATTTTCAAACATTTTATTTTTTACACAGATCTGCCAAGGATGAAGAGCCAACAAGGGACAGAACCCCCCATAGAGAGCAAAAAAGGGACCGAACTCCTCCCAGAAGAGAGCAAACAAGGGACAGAACTTCTGATAGAGAGACAACAAGGGACAGAACCCCTAATAGAGAACAAATAAGGGAGCAAACTCCCCATAGAGAGCATTCAAGGGACAGAACCCCTCCCCGTAGAGAGAGGTCCCCAACCAGAAAGGATAAGGTCCCAGAGGGGCCAGCCCCTAGCCAGCATAGACCAGAATCCCCTGCAGAGTCCGATGTCTCGGATTACTCCCCCCTGTTGAAAGCCGAGCGCGACCTCTTCAAGTTGCGCGACATGATGCGTCAGGCTGTAGCAGTGAAGCCTGCGCAGTCTCCACCGCAGCTGAAATTGCAGAAGAAATTCTATGGCAGTGAGAGACCCACATCCAAAGAGGAGTATCACCCGGACCTTGGTGTGCAGAGGGGAACGAAGGAAAAACCGGCTCTATCCAGCCATGCTAGCGTCGCAAAAACGAAGCCGAGTCAAACAGAAAAATCTGGATCTGAAACGCCTGGTAAGAAACCAAGCTCAAACAGAAATGATAAAAGTTTAAAATCTCGAGAAAAGATGTCAAAACAGTCGGAAAAAGATCGTCGTAGACCTGAAAGTGATGCTGATGGGGATGTGCAGGGCATAGTAAATGGAACCCATGGGCCGATGAGAAACGGCAACTTCGATAGCTCAACACGGTTCAATATTGACATCAACGAAGAAAAGAAAACGTTGAGCGTGACCCCAAGAAAGGGAGATAATCAGTTGGCCAAGGCTGCCGATCTCAGAAATTCACAATCGCAGGGGTCACCTGGTAACAGGAATCAGGAACAAAAAGGTAGAAGATAAAGCATTTTAGCCTGGCTCTGAAAAAAAAAACGAGTTTAATGCATGTGCAGAAAGTGTTGCTGCAGATTAGCCTAATCAGGGATGACACTTTCTTCCTAAACAAGATTTGGCTAAGGACAGACTTCCTTAAAACGAAAAAATACCTTATAATTGGAAAATGTCATTCTTGATTAGTCTGTGCGGACAAAATTTTGCGCACATGCACTAAGCCCCGTTTTCCCAAAGCGATGCTCATTTATTGTTAAATACTAAAATTATACTTGTAAAGCTAGACTGTTCTAAATCACAGAATTCCATCAGAAATGTTCAATGCTTGTCCACTATCAAAATTGCTATCCTAATAACAAGGGCATATGTACGTACCTCTATTTCTTAAGTTATCTGCCAATATTAGCAATGAAAATTTAGATTTTTATAACTTTTGGTGAATTTTTTTTAAATTTCAACAGCTATCAAATACATTTAATAGGATTTCTAGTTGTTTGTAAATAAGTCGAAATATATTAAAAATAACAATGATGATCACATCAACATAATGCAGGTACAATTCTGTTAACTGTTTAAGCCTTGTTTTTGCATGTTTTGTGTACGTTCCAGGTGCAGACGGGCAGTCTAAGCTAGAGGGTACTCTGGACTTGATGAGGAATGGTCAGCTGACAGCACGGCCACAGTGGGAGAATGTCCACACCTCCATGGCTAAACCAAAAAATGACCTCCAGGAGAAAAACAGGGCAATTGTAGGTTACATTTAGGCCATTGTAGGTTTCATTTCAGCCATAGAAGGTTACATTTAAAAAATAGTGCCATTGAAGGTAACATTTAAAAAACAGAGCCATTGTAGGTTTCATTTATTCTATTCTTAGTCAATAGTGTCACCGATGATTATTTTCCAATGATTTTGGACTAGTTAACGATTTACCAATTTGACGATGGTTTATAACAACAATTAACTGTGTGTTAAGTTACCTGTACACTTTAATAATTTCCTCTGTTCTTGATGCAATCAAGCTAAAATCAATGAACCACACTTTGGGAATAGGGGGTTTAATGAATGTGTGTAAAGTGTCATACAAGATTAGCCTGTGCAGTCCACACAGGCTAATCAGGTACAACACTCTGCCTTAACTGGATAATCGCTGCAAATAGACCTCCTTCAGACGAAAAATAACATCACAGTGGAAAGTGTCATCCCTGACTAGCCTGTGCAGATTACACAGGCTTATCTGGGACAACACTTTATGCACATGCATTAAACATCAGGAGCAGAGAGTTCGGGAGCGTCTGGTGGAGATCTCTGACATGGAGAGTCGCTATGACGGACTGCAGGCGGAGAAACGACAGCTGGAGTCCAGCATCAGCAAGATACCCATGCATGGCCGGGTGGATAGGCAGAGTAGAGCGCATAAGGTGAGAGACACCCCCCTAGGTCACACCACCATACCCTGGCCCTTGTGAATGTCACATCTCCCCACCCACACCTGTGTTTGTCATGTTTGTGTTGGCAGGTAGAGAATGTACATGAGCTGCTCTCTTGGAAAACTGGACTTAATGCTTGTGGCTTAAATATGGTCCCAGATTAGCTTGTGCAGTCTGCACATGCTAATCAGGGACAACACTTTCCATCTAGACTATATTTTAATTTAGAAGAGACTACTTTTAAATGAAAAAATTCATAAAAGCGGAATTAGCCACTCTGCTGAGGCTAATGTGGGACGACACGCTATGTAAATGCATTAAGCCCCATTTTCCCATATTTCTATCATCATAATGTCTTTGCCAATTATGATTATTATCAAAATCACCTCAGAACTGTGCAGTTGTGACCCATGTATTATCTTTAATTTCCACTGTAAAGTTTGGTAGTTTCATTTTATCTTCCTCTCTTTGAATACTTTTTAAATTTCTTAGGACCAAAAATATGAGAACTTGCACCATTGTATCCTATATATTATTATTCTTGTTGTTCTATATCTCTGACTCTGTCCGCACAGGAGGAGATGGAAGAAAGACTGGAGTCCGTTTCCAGGGAGCTCGGTTCCCTGCGTATGTCCCTCAAGCGATACAACGTTCTCAAGACTGCAGGATAGATGCTGTTTGCCTCAAGATTGCATGCAAGATAGATATCGGTTTCTTGAATGCTACAAGATAGATATCTGCACCCTCAAGAATGCAGCATAGAGACTTAATTTGACCAACTCTTGATTAGTTCTTAAACCATTCCAGTTGTTATGATGATGGTTGTGTATGTATGGATTGGTGATGGAAACTTATTAATGTGTTTAGAAGTTTCTACTCATAACAAATATTGGTGAATAATTAAATTACAGAAATGTTAATACTAAAATAAGCTGAACAACTCAATCTATTTGTTGTTAACATATGTTTCCTTCATTGTTTTGTAATATTAATACACAACATACTTTTTACAAGAAAATCTGTGATATAAGTATTGTCTGTTTGATTTGATGTCTTGTTTACTTTGTAGCTGTTGTGCTTTTTATTTAATTTAATATGTTTTTCATAGTTTTTATATGTTTAAATGAACAATATCAGCATTATTTTCAATCAATATTTGTTCTCATATGCCATTTACCTTTTGTTGAATCTACATCCCGTCTTGATATTATTATACCAACGAATAATAACATCTTTACAAGGTTTTATTCTACACATCACTTAGAGCAATCAAATAAAGAACAATTCTCTTACTAAATAATGGTACATGTTTATATGAATTATAGCACCTAGAATTGTAAATCTAGGTTTCTTTTAGGGTTTATAGGTTAATAAAAATATATTACTTATTGTTTTAATATTATCTATATATACAAGATTGTATATACTATATATACTATAAAAAAAGCACTTTTAGCATTCGCATTGCTGAAAACTTTAATGAATATGCCCTTAAGACATTTTGTTTGTTGTTTCTCTGACAAACGAACATATGAACAACATATGAATAACCTATTGTTCGCAGGTCGGGGGCATATATGTTGTACTCACCTCTCTTGTTATGATCTAAACTACCGGATGATTATTTTTGGTTGGTTTTCGTTGCTTGGTTTAGTGCTTCAATGTTGTTTTGTTTGGTGCTAGTCAGAGGTAGTAGCTTTAGCATAACCAGTAACATTAGTGTGCAGTTGCATGGAGTTAACCATATTTGTCGGATGATTTCATTAACATAGATAGCATAGTTTGGCTTAGAATTTACCTGGTTATTGTCCCCAACCGGTTTCACCGGAGGGGACTTATGGTTTGCGCTCTGTCTGTCCGTCCGTCAGTCAGTTCGTCCGTCAGTCCGTCCATCAGTATGTCTGTCACACTTTTCTGGATCCTGCAATAACTTTAAAAGTTCTTCATAATTTTTCATGAAACTTGAAACATGGACAAATGGCAATATGGAGATTATGCACGTCATTTCATTCTGTTCATACGTCAAAAATTGTGGTTGCTATGGCAACAAATATAAAAAAAAAGAAAAAAAACAAAAACATCTGACAATGGTGGAGCCGGTAGGGGACATCATTGCTTGGCAAAAGTCTTGTTGCAAAAGCCTTTATATATTGGAGACAATCTTTCATGTATTGTCTATGAATATGTTTTGGAATCAAGATTGCAATCTAATATTTCCCTATTAGTTATAGCCTGATAAAAGAGCTAGGGATTAAATCCACATTGGATTAAATTCAGCATGTATTAAAACACACTGTATTGGTCTTTAAAGTCTCAAACCAGATTCAACACCCCTGCTTTATTTGTTGATGCTTTTGTTAGCTTTTTCCTATCACAATTTGTTTAAGAATTTGTCAACGACTGTGTCTGGTATCAGTTCGAAACAGTGTGAAGATTGTGAAGGAGAACATATGAGGTCGCTCTGGGATAACGGGGCTTAATGCATGTGTGTTAAGTGTTGGGCCCAGTGAGCCTGTGCAGTCCTCAAAGACTCATCCGCGACGACATTTTCCGCCTCAACTGGAATTTCAATTAAAAGAGACGTCCTTTAAAAGAAAAAATCCCTAAAAGCCGAAAGTGTTTTCCCTCATGAGATTTTGCAGACTGCACAGACTAGTCTGTGACGACTTTTTACGCACATGCATTAAGCCCCATTTTTGCATAGCACGGCACATAATGTTGAATCTCATGCAGCTATTTATTTTCATTGATACAATCATTATGTTTTGACATTATATGTCTACACTTGAATGGCAGTTTTGTAACATCTGGTTAGTAATTAATGTATAAATGTCATAAAATATGTTCTCAGTCATATAAGTAGTCTAGCATTTAACAATCAACTTCTAGTAAATATTAGGCATTACATTTAGTTTTGACCTTATTATAATTTTATGTTTGACATTATATTTATTGATCTGAATATGTCATAACAGCTTCTTGCTTGTTTCTTATATATGTAGTTCAAGTATCTTTGCCGCGTTATCTTCTTCCAAGATTCTTTCTTCATTTGAATATTATACTGTTAAATATACTGCAATGTGCCTTATTGCCGGCTATTTGTTTGATTTTGATTAGAGCCTCGCTCTAGGAAAACTGGGCTTAACACTTTGCATGCTGGGTAATTTGTCGTCTGCTAAAATGTCATCTGTTAAATTTCTATAATTAGCATTTTCTTTGATTTTTTTTCAAAGAATACTATCAGAATAGCAAACAGTTTGGATCCTGATCTGGATCCAAACTGTTTGCAAAGGCCTTCAAAATCCGGTTCCAGCGCTCAAAGGGTTAACGCATGTGGGTAAAGTGTGGTCGCACTCCGCACATTCTGATTTGTTTGTATTTTTCATTTAAAGGTCTTAACTTAAATCATGTTTAGGCAGAAAGTGTCATCCCAGATTAGTCTGTGCAGACTGCACAGGTGCGGGTCAAACTTTACGAACATGCTTTTTACCCCATTTTTCAGAGCGAGTTGCATGAATATGCCATTTATGAAATATGTAAGGGGTCATTTTTAATACTCACATGTTTCCATCCTTATTCAAAAACTGTTATAATTTACATCTTTCTTCAAAAATGTGTATGTAATGGGTCTAGTTAAAAATGAATGAACAATATGAGTACTACTTTAAATCTTCATATATTTTGGCTATTAAAATCAGAAAAATAACATATCACCAAATATAGAAATTGTATTTGTATATGAATTAATACCTTACAATTTACAGCTAGCTTATCTTGCATCGATGTGTGGCAATTTGTTAACAAATCATTGCTGATTGAATACTCACATATACATGTACTGTACTGACTTGTATGATGTGAGTGCTTTACTGTACATTTCAACACAGGTTTCACATTCCTAGATGCTCAAGTAACTTGGGCTATTAATTCTTCACTCAATCACCCCAAAGCTTTAAGTGTATTATTTTAATCTGAAGATGCTTGTCAGTAAAAATTATATC